>JAULBS010048007.1:0-23610 GCA_032355785.1 Symmetromphalus regularis
TGCCATCTTGTCATTTTATCTATGTATATAATATTTTATTGTACCTCCTATGTCGTTGAATTACGGCCAGAGTGAAAATAAAGTTCAGTTTAAAATCAACAATCTGCTGCGGTGTCATACGAACAATCCTTTCTTTAATAGCTGGGGCGTAGCCAGAGAGGGAAAACGCTGAGGCAAACCTTGACGATGGGAGCTTGAACCATGTAGATAATAAATATCAGTATTATGGGGGGGGGAATCTGCGGAAATTCCAGACGAGGTAAGCGCCTCGTCTACCTCATGCTGGCTACGCTAGAGAATAGGCATAGTATTTAAACGTTTTATACCGTCTGGGTGACTGGAGATATATGATAAGTTTGCGTGTGAACGCCACCCTTGGACACACTCCGAGAAAGGCCATAATCGTTATTGCATAATCCGACACCGGCGAATTACGGCAGTTGTCGTGTTTGTTTTCAGGTCGCCAAGGCGGGGCCGAGTCACCTCGTTAGTTTATACGAATACAAACCTTGATGATCACTTCGTAACACAATGCAGGTTTAAGTGGGTCTTTAGAGCGTTGTGGTCGGCGTGCAAACGAGCTGATATATAGCTTTCAGACAGCGACAGTAATATGGATATATCATATTTTAAAGAGAGAAATGCACAAAGGGGTGTTTATTTATGTGAATGAATGATAACAACAGACGTTAATGGCGGGGTGGGGTGGCGGCAATATTTTAGTGACGCTCAAAGTATTTTAATAAGGTCTAAAAGTACTTAAAAGTTAGGAGGAAGGAAGATATTTGTCAAAAGTGTAAAATTAGGAGTCTATGATAAAATGGCTGTGGGTTTTTTGTTGGTGATTTATCATTTTCTTACGTATTTATAGGCACCCCGAATAATTCTCATAAATATGTTCCTTATTCATAGTTAAATTATTTACGGCAAATTTTGATGTTCAGAAACGGGAGCAGACCTCCCCGCCCCCCGCCTCTCCCCAATATGATTTTCGTTCCAACGCCCGTTTATATACTGTAAACCACAGAATGTAAGCGACCTAAGAAAAAGTTAGTGAAATCCCTATCAGTGACATATTGGCGACATAAAATTTTCGCGAGGTCGGCATGTCAAAAAGTTTTTTAAAATCAACAGATTTTTCAAGATCACTTAATTCACTTTGACGTAGAGCAACGCGCAGTATTTCCGGTTGTAAACATAATCTTAAACATCTAAGTGGAGCTTACTTACTTCCAACTTAATTTTAATACCAACATTACAAAGTATGCAAACTGACCATTGTTGTTAGATATACTTGTTTAATCAATAACTTGTTGTTTCTTTGAAACACTGGTCATGGACCACTGGCTGGAATGAAATCTAGCACAAAGATCTGCTGAAGGGGCTCGATCCGACGATCCATCGCACTTTTACCCTCTCCATAATCTTAACAATTAGACGTTATAGATTACATACAGGTAAAAATTACTGTGGTTTTCAGTGGCTGATATAGCCTTGGCCCGAGCGGTCCTGCCCCCCTAAACTTTACGATTATGACATTTTTTTTTTTTTTACATTAATATTATTATTGTTTTAACGTTAAAGAATCCGGCATCATATTAATGGGTCAATCTAAATGTATTTTCTGGCTCCGCCACTGGTTTTCATTATAATAACGACAGACCATCCCCTTGGCTATTTACATATCACACTCATTTTCCTGTTCGTCGATATGAGCACATTAACACCATCGACTAATGGTAAAGCCGATATGATCAAGGGACAATACGGAACATAGTAAAGCGCCATAAGCGAAACGTTTTACAAACCGTTAGTTCTGTAGTGCAGGGTCGGATCCAGAAATTCTGTGAGGAAAGGTTATTTTATACTAGTATTTGTTTAAAATAAATAAACGTCGGTTATTGGGTGAAAAAGGAAGTTTAGAAAGAGGATATTAAAAACAGTTAATATATAGTGAGCCTCTGGTTTTGTGATAGGACATCGGACTCTCAAGCTGAAGACAGTGGTTCAAAACCTGTAGGAGGCTGACTTACAATTGTTACGTGTCAAAATATCCAAATGTTTGACATTCAATAGCTGATGATTAATAAATCTATGTGATATAGTTGTGTCAACAACAAATAATAATAATAAAACATTTAATACTTAAAAATGTGGTGGTACGTTAAGATCTAATTATAAAGATTAAAATAGATCGTGTTGGTAAAAAAGAGAGTCCAGACCCAGGCCCGTAGGAACGACTTTGGGAGGGAAGTGGGGGAGGGGTACTAATCGGATTTTGGTTACAATGGGAAACATTAATGTGTGTGTTAAAAAAAATGCTCAAAAAAGGGGGCACGTGCTTCCCCTCCCCCGTTCTCTACGGACATGAGTCCCTCTAAATCCCTCCCTGTTAGTTCAGTGGCAGGGGGAAATCACGAAATGACGAAAGGGAGTAGTCGAAATATAATGTTACGAAATTTAATACTTAAAGGAGACGTAAAAAGTTAAAATATAATTATAATGTGAAAAATTGAAAACTTTTATGAGAGGCGGGTCTGGACCCCTACTCTCCTCCCTCCATCAACGCTTGATCCGCCTCTGTGGCAGGTTGTGATCCCAGTTGGCTTCTTCGCGAGAAAACAGCATGAAAAAAGTCTGCTAGAAAGATGAATATCGTTGATAATTCAAAGGCCACTGACATGAATACACGGAGCGCTCCTTACATTCTAGGCCAGGTCGACGTGACCTCATCCTAAATAGATATAAGAGACTCTACAGGCAAAGAACATGAGAGCAATTGACACTCGTGTAAACATGTGTTAGCTGGTAGATTTCTCTACACTGATGTAGCATGGCGGTAAATTAACGTACACGAATGAACTGTTAGTGGAAATTGACAAGCCACGGTAGTGTTGGATAGAAATATACATGGTTAAAAAAACGTAGTTTCTGTGAAAGTAATTTATTTAATCACTTTTTGGGGGGTCTCTTTAGTTAGTGTTTTTTTTTATTCGTGGGGAGGGGGATGGAAAGATGCTTTTTTATTATGTTTTCTTAGTTCGTTTTGTCTTTGTTTTAGGTTTATAATAATAATAATTATTATTATTTTTAATAACTTTTAAGATGAGCTAGGTGCACTTCACTTCGATATTTTGATCTTGCCCCCGTCCACTATATTCGGGCACGGTCCCTCTCCTCTCACCCAACAGGTCCGGGATGGGGAGGGGGGAAGGAAGCTAGCTGCAAACTGGTTTTCTGTTTTATATAGAAATGTTTCTTTAGTGTTCAGCACTTGCTTTAATAAGCAAACACAGACAAATTGTTTATTTAAGTCTCACCTCAGTTATACAAAACATAACACAAATGCACTAACTACAATCTTAAAGGCACTTAACCACATCCCATGGAGTTATCAGAGACTGTAAAATAATCTACATAAATAATAAAATTCATAAATATTAAACATATGACATTTGTATTACCTCGATTAAAGACGATTTATTATTATTATACATTTGTTTACCCCGCCCCCATCGGCTGTTGGGTGTGAAACAATATTAAATTAAAATAAATCACTGTCTGTAGGTGGTTTACAATATCATGGTAAACTATATACAATAAAATGTTAGTTTAAGGAAGAAATCCTCTGTAACTCATTAGCATTTCGTACTAGGGAGGTATGACATTTTATTATAGGGGGAGCAACTCCACAGGATTGCAAATAGGATTATATAAATAGGACTGCAAGACAGATAAATATAATAGGTGAGGGTGAAATGTGTGATTGGGGGGGGGGAGGGTTGCCATCGGTCCCCGTTACGCCAGTGTTGCCTCTACATACTCATATATTTTGATACATCAGTTTTAGAATACTGTACGGAAAAGAAAACAGCCCAAAAATTTCAACACTATTTTAAAGGCATGTTGCGCCATTATAAACAAATAATTAAATTTAATGTCACCTCCGAGAAGGTATCTCAAAGACATTTTGTTCTATACACAAGGAAAAAAGTTAAGCACTCCATGAAAATAAGACCAATAACAACTGAAATTGTCATGATCATCAGGTAAAGATTAAGAGTGCAAGGCTGTAATTATCCAGTCAGATGATAATTTGACTTACTGTAGGGATGAGATGAAGGGTCGCACGTGGTAAGTTTACTGATGTTGTGAACTAGAGCAAGGCCGGCGCAGCCGGAAGGGGCAAGATGGTATTTGTCCCCCGCCCCCATAATTTGCGGCGTACTTTTTTTGCGACAATAGGCGTACTAAAATAACCATGGTTTATATTTATTGAGTACGTTGTAGACGCCCTTCAAATGACTGATGGCGCCTCTGTTCCGTCTTGCACCGCCCCCCCCCCTCCCCCGCCCTTTCCAATATTTAAACGGCTGCGCCAGCTCTGTAGAGTATCATCTTGGACGCCAATTAATTTTTTTCTTCCTCGGTGTTCATTCTGCGTTACCTTCTGGACTCAGCACGTACATACTCTTGTAGCTACGGTTTCTGCCCGAATTCAGTACGAGTGAGTATGCGTCAGTAGTTTGATCAAATTATTAAAACAGCTGTCAGTTTTGTTTTCTTATTGTCAGAGGATTATTCTTGCAGATATTCATTTTTCTGATCTAGTGTTGTCAAGGTTTTGTATCGCAGCACTCGTTTAACGTCAAAGTAACAGAGTGTGCGTAACTTTTTTTATTTGTGTATATAACAAACATTAGGACGACCAGAAACACACTGGATATTTCGAAATGGATACTAGTATTCTAAGCAACACATTATGCTTTATGGATAACGGCAATCACAAACGCAATATCTGAATCTTTTTGGTCCATATTGATACGAGGAAAAAAGGTTTGTTTAACAACACCTCACAGAGAGGACTGCTCATACCATAGCTTTTTTACACCAGTTGTGGACCACTGGCTGGAACGAGGGTTATCCCAAATAGGTTCACTGAAGGGGCTCGATGGTTTACCTCCAAAGCTTCTGACAAGCGTTACCTAAAGATGGGGTTAAGAGTTATTTGTGATGAAAACGTTATCTCTGATTGTAAGAGTTATATGAGGTTAAGAGTTATCTTTGATGAAAACATTATCTCTGATCGTAAGAGTTATGTCTGATGACAACGAGTTATCTCTGAAGACAAAAGTTATCTTTGATTTAGCGTACTTGAATATGTAAGCGCATTAATACATTTTCCATTCATTATCTCTAATCACAAGGAGTTATCTTTAGAGGTTAGCTATCTCTGAACGTAAGAATTATGTCTGAAGGCAACCATTATCTCTGATGGTAAGGGTTATCTTAAATGGCAAGAGTATTTTTAATGACAAGTGATCTACAAATGATGGCAAGAGTATCTCCAAATGATGGCAAGAAATTATCTCCAAATTATGGCAAACGGTTTTTTTTCTCCAAATGATGGCAAGACTTATCTTCAAATTATGGCAAGCGTTTTACTCCAAATAATGGCAAGAGGTATCTCCAATTGATGGCAAAAGATATCTCCAAATGATGGCAAGAGGTTATCTCCAATAGATGGCAAAACGTATCTCCAAATCTTGGAAGAGATTATCTCCAAATTATGTCAAGCGTTTTTCTTCAAATGATGACAACAGTTATCCGATGACAAGAGATCCTCCTGGCTGTTAAAAAGTTATCTCTGGCAACTAGAGTTATGTCTGTATCGCGGATTTCCTCCTGACAATTTTGTAGAGCTTGTCGCTCAGAATGTGACAGAGATGCGAGGAATTGTTAGCCTGTTGTGACGTTAATGGAGGAAAGTCTGTCTCGTTCGCTTTTAAAACAACAAATGTATATGACCAAGCCCTCGCTAACAAGCCGATAAATCAGCACTGCATGAAATAAAACTTCCAGATGACAACACTATATAATCACTACACACAGAGAGTGTGAGTAAATTAATCATTGGTTTGAAGGTCAGGTAGAGGACACGAGAAATAGGAAACAATAAATTGTATTGTGTGCGCTTTAAAAAGCATTGCTTAATTGGATTTTAAATAATATTTAAATGTACTTGGTTTTTAATATTGAAACCTATTTCATATACAGGGATACTTCATGGCAGCACATGGGTAGGTGTAAGCCACTTACACCGATCAGTGATCAACAAATGGTTTATCAAAAGCCGTGGTATGTGCTATCCTGTCTGTGGGAAAGTGCATATAACAGATCCCTTGCTGCTAATCGGAAAGAATAGCCTATGTGGCGGTAGTGGGTTTCCTCCAAAGACCATGAGTGACAGAATACCATGTCGGACATCTAATAGCCGTTTGATAAACAATGTGCTGCGGTGTCTTAAACAATCCTTTCCTTTCGTGGCAGCATGAAATCCACTAAATAAATCCACTTCAGGTGTACGTTTAAACCTGTCTTAGGCAGTCACCCATGGAGTAACTAAAACTGGCCTCTTAAGACAGATGGCTGCTTATACAGGTTTAATTATACAAAATTAGCTCATTTGGCATAAATTAATGTGGCTCTTTAAGACAGGTGGCTTCTTTAATACAGGTTGAAATATTTTAAATTAGCTGGTCTGGGAACAAATAAAGGCGGTCCTTTAAGACACGTTGCTGTTTAATACGGGTCGCCGTATTGGCAGGATTCAGGCGTGGATGCAGGATTTCTGAAGGGGACGGGGGGTCCAAATGTGGTTTCTGAAAAGGGAGGGTCCAAAAGTGATGAGTGAATAGAAATAGGTGAAAAAATATATAATTTTCATGTCCTTCCACTCGTTAAATGGTAAAAGAAAAATAGGAAAAGGGTGGTTCCTAACCCCATGGACACCCCCTTGATCTGCTACTCGGATTGTCTGTATATATGGCTTTTTACATGGAAAAACGGAGTAGATGTGCGGATGGGGAAGCGGACAGGTACATTATATACTAATTGATTTCAACAGAACCGATTTTGAAAGTGTTCGGAAGAGGGAGCGGGAAAAAAAATAACAATAAGAAAAGAGAAAAAAGAAAAAAAAGAGGAAAGAAGAAGCCAAGGTAAATGTGGTCACCGCTTTCACTTAGCTCTAAAATAAATTAAGCTTAATTCTTACGATGTTTCGTACACCTGATGTGTGTTTCAATTAAAACGGAATTATCCCATCCCTTTAAAATATTTTTTTTAAACAATTTATAAATAAAATTATAAATAGCATTATATCTTACACACATGAATTTCATTTCTAGTTAACATGTGCTCTACATCAATTTCAATTCTACTTCTATCATGTCTGGTTTATAATATACTGAATTCCAAAAGAAACGCGAATTTTTTTTCTAAATTTCTTCTCAGCCAGTTTTAACTGTAAATTTTTCATTTTTTTACTAATTAGTCTTATTGCAGTAGAGTCTGAACTCCCGTGAAACAGGAAAAACTCGTGCAAATAGCAAATGTTTCAGTGAGGGCCAGCTGAAACCGGTATATAAACAACTTTGTGTGTTCCACCGGGGGCGTTGGAACGAAATTCATGGGTGAGGGGTGGGGACTGCTCCCGTTTCCGAACATCAGAATTTGACGGTGACTAATTATTCAACGATGAATAAGGAACATATTTATGGCAGTTATTGGGTTCCAATGCCCCTGTGCACGTGCAAACGTTTAAGGTTTTCAAATCATATTGTTACGGTTGAAAGACTTCGATTTTTATATTTTTTTTTCGCGTTTCCTTTGGAACTGAGTATACAATAATACAACCATGAATACATGTAACTTCTAGAGCCAAGCCTTTTGTCAGGTGTTTTATATACGTATTCTCAACACGTAACGCGAAACAAACAATTTCAGGCCCATTGTCAACCCTCTTTCAGGATCGAATGCATTTTGCACAACAGCTGTCAACGGTGGGCCATCTTGAACAAGCAATACAATATAGCGTAATGAATAAAAAAAAAATTGGCGTGTCTTTGGATATGTTATTTAAAATAAACGGGTTGTCGCCCGGGGCGCTTATATTTGAAGAGCAGATTAAATACAATACTAGCAATAAAGCACAGGTTACGACATGCCACAAATCAGCGCCTAGTCCGCGCGACGGTTTCGTTGTTATGCGACATTTCACCTCCATGCAGAAGAGTTCAGGTATTAGTGCATGGGAGGTCACAACCTGCGCAATGCAGTTGGGATTATTGTACTGCGACGTCGAGCGCAAGTGAATGTTAAAGAAGCACGTTTACACAAATAAGAAATGTGTTAAAGAACCACTTTTCCACAAATAGGTTATGAGTTAAAAAGCAGTTCTTGGATGGTTGTGCTGTTGTTGTTTTTTTCGAATTATTTTTTCTTCTTTTCTTTCTTTCTTTCATGTTTTTTTTTTTTTTTTTTTGGTTAATAACAAAATAAAATTAAAATAAAAACTGGAAAAGAAAAAAAAGATTGTTTGTTTAATGATATCTTAGCACACAGGTTAATCAACGGTTATTTGGTGTCAAACGTATGTTATGTGTGACACATATTGCCACATAAGTTACTCTTTCTAAGTAGCAAGGGTTAGGAAAGAAACACTTTTTTCACATACGAGAAGAGTTTTAAATATGTACTTTTCGCAAATAAGTAATACGTGAAATAAGCACTTTCCACAGTAGTATTGCAAGAAAATTCTTTCCACAGATAAGAGGTGTGATAAAAGGCACTTTCCATAAACTGTTTCTTGAGCAATAAACATTTTGTTAAAGAAAACAATTACACACAAATAGTAAAGTGTGAAAATACTTTCCACAAGTATGTAATGTGTTAAAAAACACTTTTCACGAGTAACGCGTTATAGTAGCACTTTCCACAAATACGTAATGTATTAAAGCACTTGTCCAAAAACAAGTATGCAAGTTAAAGAAACACTTTCTACAAAATTTAATAGGTAGCGAATCTTAAAGACGCACTTATCACAAATAACTGTATTGCACGTAAACATTCTACAACAGGAGCATCAAAAGGAATTAGGGATGTAGCTCAAGCGGAAGTATGTCCGCCTGTGAAGCAGTAGACCCATTTGCCGTTTTGGCTATTTTCCTTTCCAACCAGTGGTCGACAACTGGTGCATCAAAGTCTGTGGTATGTGATGTCCTGTCTGGGAAAATGCTTATAAAAGATCCCTTCCTGCTTATCGGGAAAAGTAACCTATATGGTGGCAGCGGGTTTCTTCTAAAGGAGTGTCAGAATGACCATATGTTTCATGTCCAATAGCCGATAAGATAGAAATCAATGTGCTCTAGAGGCGTCGTTAAATAAAACAAATTTACTTTATTTTAAAAAGGAATTATTTTTGCTGTGTACAATGGTGCCCCTATAATTAGCTAACGCAATGCACTATTGGTTTTCTAACCGACTGACAAGATAAGATAAAATTTATTGCACATACACATTCCTCGATGGAAACAGGATGCAACTAACATGTCTACTAAATTATTTAAATAGATCGTATAAACAAGATTTGTTTATCTACATAATCTATAAAATGTAAACAATGTCCTGTAAAAATAGTTTCTGTTTTTGTTTACCAGACATGAAAATGGTGTCTGGGTTAAAATCTTAAAAAGTGGCGTGGCCTCAAAACAACTGGGGATGGGGTTTAGATTTATTATTATTGTTTAAATCTATTTTTATTCCAGGACCAAAGAGTTAATATATGAATCTCAGTGAAAACGTTTGGAATCGTTTTTTTTTATTATTACCAAAACGATATTTAAATTATTAGACAACCTATAATATTATTTGAGTGGATTTTAATTTTTAAATGTACCCGGAATGTCGAGATTAGGATAAATAAATTAAATATTTAAATGTGTGGATGACTGGAAATTATTTTATAAATAGATTCTTAAAATAGCAGTAAAGATTATTAACGCGAGGGAATACAAAAAAATAAAAAAAATAATAATAATCAGAAATTATAATAATGATTGAAAGAATTAATTAATTAATTTTAAAAGGCCTAACAGTAACGAACATACTTGTTAATAAAAAGCGGACAATTTTAGACAGGTTGGGTTCAAGTTTTGCATAATAAATACACTTTTTTCTTGAGATGGCATATTAATAAATGAGTCATTCTGACAAGTATATACTTTATATTTATCAATTTTAAAATATCGCGAAGTACTAGTCTATATGAATACAAATCCTCTTGTATTTTGTAATAATAAAACATATATGTAATAATATTCATTATGATAGTCACGTGACTGTTAATGTTTTTGCACTCGAATAATAAAACGTTACACATTAGAACACATTTTTCAGTAAAGAAAACATTAAAGATCTATAGATCATGTTGAAAATTTACATATCCATACGAAACATGAATTTAAGTAGTAATCTGAATTTGAGATTTGCTTGTTATAGCCTATTTGATTTGCATATATTTAAATAAATATATTAAAAGGTATTTAGATCACATTGATTCACACTTAATGAAATAATGTGTTTATGTCTGGAGTTATATAGTTAACTAGGCCACACTTTCTTTTAATGTTTCAGATTACGACTGACGAAACAATATTCCAAACTGGCTGGACAAATTTTAAATACAATCTGTTACTACCTATTACTTGACTAATTTCACTTCCAGGTGTGTTGGTGAGTTGGTTGTACTTACTATCGTGCTTATATATAAATAAGGTTCAAACACGCTGTCCTTGACAAACAATTCAGCTTCCTGTGCTGTCTGCCCATGACGGTTCCCTCTCATTTTGTCTACAACCCAGTTTGACAATATTCATTTTGCCTACAGTATCAAAAGGTTGCATCCCCAATTAAAAGTGGAACACTCCACGTAAGGTCCCCGTATTTTAAAAAGAAATAACATGGCGAAATAATATGACAAATATTATAATATGGTAAATCGCTATTTACTTTACAGAACAGAAACAATTAAAATGAACTCACGGATTTATGGAAATATGTTATAGTTCACAGTTCATAGACATCTTTACTAGTTCATTTTTAGCAAATATGACAAATATATTATTATAATCGCTATATATTTTACAGAACAGAAACAATTAAAATGAAATCACAGATATTATGGCATTTTGTTACAGAACATGTTCACTGTTCAATGTCATCTTTATATAAAATTACATAAAAAATAAAGTATCTGTATCCTACAATATTGCTTTGAGATACAAAAATAATAGGAAGTGTTCCACTGTTTTTGTATAACATATTTCCCATAATATCCATGAGTTCATTAAAAAAAAATCTGTTCTGTAAAATAACTGGTTTTTGTAATAAAATATTTGTAATATTATTTCTTTTTATTAATACGGGGACAATATGTGAAGTGTTCGACTTTTAACTGGCTGGATGATCAGAAAGAGTGGGTGTCATAAAATGGATATTATAAGCCAGAACTCATATTTAACATTCAAAGGTTACAAAAGCCGCCGAATATATACATTGCATGATCTATTGACGATTCCGAGTATCTTTAATACGCACACCTAATCATTACCTGCTATGTACACAGCATGGCAGACACGCCGTCGTAAATATGCCACATTACGCAGATGAATTTACTTCAATTTGCCAAATATGAAATACAGCCGGCCCGAGTCGGGAGTCCAGTAATCTTATCAAAACCTGCTTTAAAATGATCTTCTGTCGTCATCCAATTCCGGAGGTCTTCCTGGGTTAAAATGCACGAGGAACCTCTACGAAGGGCTTTGACATAACTTCATCCATTTTGATGGCTTTCCTGGGTTAAAATGCATGAAGAAACCTCTACAGAAATCCGTGACTTGTCTCCATCCAATTTGAAGGGTCTCCCTGGGTTAAAATGCATAACAAACCCCCGCCAAATGTCCTGACATGTACCCCTCGCGTGGCCACCACAATCAGAGTCTAGTCCGGAGTCGTAACATCTCTTGCCCTGGTGTTGATCTCCTTCTGGAAAATTCACCAATTTATATGCACAAGAAACAGCTCTCTGGCGAAAGTTGGCGTGTATGAAATTGACAAACGAAATAGATTCATAGCTAGGTCGGCGGGTCAATTGCAAGTCGGTATGTCTTTTCTCTGAAGGAAGATCGGGTTAATTTCTGCAAACGGCACTCAACATGGTTTCTAATTTGAACTGACAGGTGATATGAGGAATGGAATCAAACATTTGAAGTGCATACGATTTAGATGTGGTCTTTATGCATCTGCTGAATACGAAATGAGAACATACGCCCAATGATAGATATCGAATTGGCGAATGGAATTTTAAAGCGAAATATCATGCCGTTCTGTAAGAGGTCAAATTCTGATTGCATCAATAATGTTATTGGTGAAGAGCGACATGCGTCGACGCGACAGATCTTGATTGCTTAGTACATGCATATTAAAACTTCCTTCTCTTTAGTCGCTCTGTCTATCACTCTATTCCTCCCTTCATCCTTTCTTTCTCTTCGTGTCTGACTGTGCCTCCCCTTTTGTCACTCCTCTCACATCTGTCCCTCAGTATTACTCTCCGTCAATCTGTCTGTTCGTAGGTCTATTTCTTTAACGCTTCTTCCCACTTCACCCCTCACTGACAATTAGAATTTTACAATCCGTTCATCTATAATGAAACATCGATGTTTTTTAAATTAAAACATATATACATAACAATATTTAATCATATACTTTCGGTTTTTCAAATAAATAAGTAACTAAATGTCTCCAGTTCTGTAGCAGTTGCCTTAGAATTAGTTTTTTAATTCTGGTATAGTCCTTTCAGTGAATACATTTATTTGTTTTATTTTCTTGGTTTGTCACGAACTTATTTCTTGTATGATATATTATTGATTGAAATATATTTTATTGCATATAAAATACACAAAAAGGATTGGGCGCAAGTTATCCAACTTACGGTGTCCTCTCCTATTTACATAATATAAAAGGATATTAATAGTAGCAGTGATGGCGACAACAATTTTTTTTTTCAAATTTAACAGTGAAAAATTCTAATAGAAAGGAATGAAATGCAAGAACATATGTGCTATAAATATGAGATAGATATAGATTAAGGAAGAAAAAAAGAAGAAGTGACAGAACAGTAATATATTATAGTGGGGGAGAATGAGTAAATTACTGGAAAATTATTGTGCTTTCATTATTTTAGAAACATTGTAATAAAAATATTTTTATTGCATTTTGACCAATCATTTATCGCATCATTAAACCATAATAACACCAAATTTATTTTATTTGCATTATTTTGGAGATATATGCAATATTTTTGTTTAGAAACTAGTTGAAAAATTAGTGTTGATAATAAATATCATTTGAACAAATAAACAGGTCACCAAAATAAATCTTTAAATAATAACTTATTTTTTCATAAAATATTTTATTTACATTAAATTTTGTCCAAACCTGTATCTAAATTTTGTGTCAATATTCAAAATTATCTAAACAAACAACACGTCATGAAACCAAATTCGACCTTCAACAAACGCCAAATTTGTAGTAAAATAAATGTGCATTACATTTTCACCACTCCTTTACCAAAATAAAATTGTAATAATAAATATTATTTAAACTATACGTCATCAAACCGCATTCAGCTTTTAACAAACAAAAAATTAATTAAAAAATATAATTTCCCCTGAATAGGGTAATAAATTCACTTGTTACATTGTAAACGGTAATTACTGCACCACGGTGATTAGTAGGGGATGAGTTTCTGGTGCGCCATCATGCGCTTTCATTGTACTGTCATCCTCCCTCTCTCTAATAACTACTCTTTTGACAATAATAAATTACAATTCTGTCAGTTGTTCCTTCTCTTCAAGGTCTCTAGCTCTACAAACTCATTTCTTATGAACCATCACTGTAATTAAATAGAGTCGTTTGCGTTTTTGCGCCGTGTTTTTTTTTTCAGAAGTGGGAAGCTCAACGTTTTTTGGCGCAGTCATCAAAAGGATGCAAACCGCAAATTCGTCTCCTATCTCATTAGGATCTTCTAAAAGCCATCGATCAGTGAAGGGACATTATCAAACCGAATCGAATCAATTTTTGCAGTCTTCAATGAATAATAATTATGCTATATTGCGGCTTACATAAATCCGCGCGAAATTGGCTGTCATTGCCCTCGTGCAAAAGACAAGCCCGCGTGATCTCCCGCGCTTTCCCAGCCAACCACAGAACCGCAAATCTCGCATCGTCAGTTTCTGGGTAAACATTAACCACGAGGAGAAAATAAACTGACATACAACCAGGAGTTCGTTTTTGGCCTTAGATAGCTTTTCATTGAACGAGATTAAAATGTCGGGAGTAAAAAAAAATATCTTGACGAAGATCTTAGTTTGATGATTGGTGTTGTTTGATGGAAATGTTTTTTACGTGAACTAATTGCACGAGAACGAGGCTAGATGTTAAATGTAATTCTGATTCAGTAAACACAAGATTGGAAGCTTAACTCGACTTTTAAAAAAATTATAACTAAGTATAATTATGTCTAACATTTTACTTTATATGTCACATGGAACTGTTGTTTTCAGAAAATTCCTTACAGAACACATTCCGTAAAATACATGAAAATTAAATAAATACATTTTAAAAAAGAACGCTGTCCGATCTATTTGATAATCCAACTCTTGAGACACGTTTTGTATAAAGTACAATTTAAGATGTATCTAATATGTCTATAGCATACATAGGCGTACGGGTTCCCATTTTTGGTGGGGGTTGGAGAGAAAGACACAGGGCGACCAACTTGAAGGGATTTTTTCTCTGGAATTTTCTAAATTTTCAGAACACCAATAGCGGATGTTTACTTTTGTATTTAATAAATAAATAAATGTAAACGCGGGAAAAGCTAGAGTAACCGAAAGAAAATTATATTACTTTAAAGAACTACACAATGTAAACATTCTGGTGGTACGTAAACTTATTTTATATATTTAAATACGAACACGAACTTTTATTTGGAGTGTCCCATCATTTCACAGCGTTTTTAACATACAGATTACATTTTGATACCGAGTCAAAAACCAAGTATCGGTCTACAATTGAACTTTAAAACTATTAATTGTGTGTCAACTTCTGACCCTTATTTTTAATCATTTTATCTTTTGTTTTTAACTTAAAATGGTAACATATTTTTAATTTCTATATAAGGCCTTTTTTGTATACATTTAATTTTTTCATTATTTTATAAGTAATTAAGTATTTTGAAATCCAGAGTGCTAAATTGTATTACAATAGAAAAAACGTAAATAAACATTTTATAAAAATGATAATAATATGAATGGTGTCTCATATGAATTAAAAAAAACCCCAACAAACACCAAAAACATAATGAAGGACAATGTAAAGATATAACTGAACAAAGACAATATTTCCATATTTAAATTAATAATAACTTAATTATTAATAAAAAAAATTTGGAGATAAATTAATTTTTCCTTTTTTTTTCTTCAAAAAATTGTTTTAATATAAAATATCAACAGCAACAACAACCAGTTTTACTATTCCCAATACATCTATAAAACTGAGTAGGAAAACTAAAACATCTCTTTAAGAATGTACCAACATGTAACAATCAGTTTATGTGGTATTTTTATATATATATTTTTTTTTTCTGTTGTCTCTTCTGCCCTCCTTCCCATTTAATCAAATTATGGACTTAGCTACTTTTGCAAAACCACTTTTCAGATATCCCATGTTTTTTTCTTCCTATCATCTGATCTGATGGCCTTTGTGGATGCTTCAGCTCGGACACGTGTAGACGAGAGCGGATGCACGTGTACATGCCGATTTCAAACCGACCCGTCCATCAAGCAGACCAGGTGATAAATCAGCAGTAACACCTGCTCGTATAAACCAGTATGTGTATGATCCCACATGCCACGAATGCCCGGCGTTCACCGCCCCGGCTACTTAGACAGCTAATATAACGTACATATTGCCATGACCCAGACGAGCCGAGGTCGTCTGGGGTCAACTGCCTGTAATACCTACCTAGGCCTGTACCACTGACCCAGTAACAAGGCCAAGGACCGACCACGGCGCTGAAACGAATGGGTGCAATGTATTATAAAGCGAAAAGAAAGCTTTTTGGATTTATTATTTTCAATAGACGTTGCTTGTTACATATCAAAGGCTATTCAGTGGTTTGGGCTATTCGTCGAGTTAATAACGGAATCAATATAAATGTGGCTAGAGAATGTAAATGTTTTGTCAATGTGTAGGTTGCTTGCATTTTGCATATATTTATTAATATATATATATATATATGTGTGTGTGTGTGTGTGTGTGTGTGTATGTGTGTGTGTGTATATGTAAATGTGTGTGTGTGTGTGTGCAGTAGGGGATTCAGTGGGAGAGTCAGGATCCACCACCCCCTTTCAACAATTTGTTTTGTTTTAAATATGTTTTCCGAGTGGAAGGACGTAAAAATTAACCATTTTCCCCAGTCCTATTCACCAATCACATTTGCCGCCCCCCCTTTCAGAAATCCTGCCTCCGCGCCTGGTGTGTGTATATATATGCGTGTGTGTGTGTGTGTGTGTGCTACTGTTATACTGTTAGACAATGTACAACTAGAGGTATCACATATAGAACTAGATTTATTATTATTACACTGAGATATTTATTAAAAGTTGTTTTATTATAAGAAAAGTATATTATATACGACAGTGGCGGAGATTTACTTCTGTACTATACAAATAAGATAAAATCAACAAAGTTGCCATATAATTAAAATTAAAATAGTTGCCATATAATAATTTCACGTCGTTTTCAACATTTAGTTTATACATGTAAAACAGAAATACAATTGGATATTTTTGTGACAAAAACTTTTTAAAAATACATTATAGAAAAATAAGAAAAATATGTAATCATGAGCATTAATCCTGGGGGGTGGGGAGACACAGCACCACACTTTTTGGACAAGGGCGTACCTATTTAATTAACCCCACACCTTTTGCTGAGATAAAATTAAATAAAATACCTAAATAATAATCGTTTCGTGTATTTTCTTTATATGATATGATACAAATATAACACTTGGCCATTGTGGTCTCGGCGCAAAAAAAAAACGATTGTCGCCCATGTACGTAATCTGGTTGTCCATGTATAAATATTACGGTTAACACGCAACATTCTTTCTCAATTGGTATTTACCACTTACATACAATACACACATCATTTTAGAAAGAACAAAAACAGTAAACCGAACAGAAACAATCCGACAAAACACTAATCTATTAAGTCCATTTTAAATTCCTAAATGACAATTTTTATGTATTTTAAATCCAAGAATTCTCTTCGTTGTTTCAGCTGCGCGTGTTCGTATAACAAATACCCCAGCTTTGTTTCAGGATAAAAGGATGGCATTTTGACGAGTAAAAAACAAGTATCTGTGTACAGGTGAAATTTAAAGCCAATGGTTTTTTATCAACTTCTGACACTTTATTTGTGACGAATGAGATTTTTGCGCTTGAGATGATCATCAGTGCTTATGCTGTGAAACAATTTAGGAAGTCATTATTCACTAATCTGTGTCTGAACGCTAGATTTACAGGCTCTTACTGCGCCAGTTTACTAAATACATATGAACATAAACAAATTTTGAAGATTTTTTTTTTTTTTTAAATATATATTATCCAGGGTCGTTGAAACCGGAAAATTAATTATTGAATTATTCACCTGCAAATTCTGGTTCAGATAAAGGAGCAGACCCCCCCTCCAATGAATTTCGTTCCAACGCCCGTTATCCAAAGTAAAATTCCTAATATTCTTAAAAGAAATGATAAATATCGTTATCTTATATTATTAATTATCATTTCAAGCCCGTAGGAACCGGGGTGGGGGTGACGGTGGGAAAGGGTGCCCTCCACTCGTGATACATATATATATATATATTTTTTTACATTGTTAGCCATTGTAACCAAAATCTGTTATAAGAGTTTGTACCCTATTCGCAAGTGACACTCAACTCCCCCCCCCCACCACCCCCTCCACAATCAAAGTCATTCATACGGGCCTTCATTTGTGTGGGTTTTTATCTATTATTATTTTAAAATCTAATACTCGTAGATTTTTATAATTATAACGATGATGTAACTGAAACTACTTGGAACTTCTTTATCAGAAAATAAAGGGTCATATTTTTATTATCTCATTCAAGCTGCTGCACAATCTCAAATTCCTTTATCAATGTTATATATAAAACAATGGAGTTTGTTATAAAAATACCATAACGTGCCACTTGAGCTGATGAAACACAGGAACAATTGACACCCACCTGGAACAACAATCTTACATTGTTATCAAACAACCCTTCGATGGTGGTCTGTTTCAACCAATCACAATGCGAGATTAAGTATCACAAATCCTTCTTATTTATGTTTTTGAAATTTTATACATCTCTCTTGTTTCGGTTTCGTCTGGGCAAACAGTACTCGAAGGGTAAGCGCGATGACCAGACTGTTTCTAAGGTTGCACACCACCTCTAATTTTGAATAACATTTACATTATAAACGTATACTCTTCAAAACAAGTAGGGGAACCTGAAATATTAATGTTAATATAAAATATTAGAGTGAACATGTGTTTTAACTACAGACATCCTAGTAAAGAACGTCCAGGTCTGTTTATCATCTGGGACATGATATGGAGACGTGTGCGTCAACGTCAAAAACCGCCTACCACGTTAGCGAAACTCCTTCAAATGGCCATTGGGAGACTCATACGCAGTATGCCTCGACTTAATGAATGTCTGATACATCGTAGCGGTATCACCCACTACAGATAAAAAAAAAACCCAAAAACCCGTAATATTTCAAATTTCACTTCTGACTCCAATTGTCCTTCAAAATCTTTGGCCGTCATAAAACCTACTGTAATACTGAACTACCGATTGTAATGTTTGGCCAATAAATTAATTCCCCACAGATAATAAATTCAATTTAAAAGCATATTACAAAAATTGCATGGTTGTAGGTAGTCCAATTCTCCAACTTCCCGTAATGCGAACACTACGTGTAATCAGACTGTCAGACAAGGTTGTAGGGGTAGGAACGGCAACTGCCATGTTTTTGGCCCATGGCTCAAACAGTCATGACCTGAAATATACTTGTTTACCTTTTTAACTGTCCCAATTGTCCTAACATCTAAAGAAAATATCACATTAATTCAAAACCACGTCAAACTATTATAGACATATATTTACGTTAAAGGCATAGTCCCACGTAATTTAAGGGACTAATAGTCTAGATATTGATTACGAATGAAACTTACATACATTTGGGATACTAGATTTCGCTTTCATATCACACAAGACGTTTTAACTGAACCATGGCAGAGGGAATTCCATGTCGAGTGGATCGATTTTTTCCACATTTAAAATGTTCAAATTTCAAGATCGGAACTTTAAATGCATAGTCCCACGTACCCTTGACCTAATTAATTTCCAAACAAAGAATCAATTTTAAATATAAACATTTGATTTGTCCATACAAATAATTCATTCAACTACTTACATAACCACCGCATCTCGTTATTATCAATATTTTAAAAATAATAATGAATAATGCTCACGGACAAATAAATAATAAAACAAACTCGACATGGAATTCCCTGTACCTTGATTCAGGTAAAACGTCTTACATGATATAAAAGCGAGATCTAGTATAACAAATGCATTCAAGTTTCGTTCCTAATTAATATTTAGAGCACAAAGACCCTTAATTTCTGTGGGAATATGCCTTTAATACTAACGTAATTAAATCTTTTAAAGTATTCATCAAACAAACAATGCATAAATTCTTCATCTTTATTCATAAATAAATAAATACATATATAGTGGATAAATCCACGATATCACAGACTAAAAATAGACACACATGCTGTCAAAAGTATTACGAATTCCATCTTGCTTCCAGTTACCTAAGCCTTAATGATAAAATGAAAATGTTCATGAGAATGCCAGGTGTTATGGGGTCCCTGTGAGAAGAATAAAACATCCTTGAAAAGGTAGGGGTTCCCCCGTAAATTGTTTGAGACCATGTCTCGCATAGTCTCACAGACGAGATAACATAGTCTCACAGACGAGATCTCATGTGATAGCGACCAAATCTAATCTGTTGTCGTCTGCTCGAGCTATTGCACGAGTTCAAATTTAAAAAAACAAAAAAACAAACAAAACAAAAAAATGTATTTTTTGCGGACTGAATTTTGTTTCGCTGAAATGGAAATTCGGATCGCTGAAATCAACGATTTCTCTGAAAAATGGGATCCCTGAGGTGCATTAGTCTATAATAATGGTATACCCAGACAGCTGCAAAAAAAAAGGTGAGTTGCACTTTTAAAATCTGGACCATGTGGTTGGGCTATTTCTCACAGTAAGGGGACTTGTGGTAGTGGGAACTTTTGACAGCATTCTGGAAGTTTAGGTTGTAAAAATGCTTAAACAAGAGTTGAATTTCAAACAATTATTGAGGGTTTAATTTGTCCAAACACTAGCAAGAAATCTCCGCACAGGACCCTATAGAGAATACAGAATTGCAAAACTGCTATGATAAATGCAAAGCAATTTGAGTAAAGCCATCTGAAAGTCTAAGAAACTTGAAGAATGGCTGTAAAAATGATAAATTCCCTTTAGCAAGGGGGTTATGTGAAAATGAGGTATAAAACACAATTTAAAGAAGGATGTTGGGGCAGAGAAGGAAAATATTACTTAGCAGAACAGTATACTGTTTAGGAAGTAAAGTAAAGTTTATTTCATTTAACGACGTCTCTAGAGCACATTGATTTGTATCTTATCATCGGCTATTGGACGTCAATCATATGGTCATTCTGAAATATTTCTTTAGAGGAAACCCGCTGCCGCCACATTGGCTACTCTTTTTTCGATAAGCAGCAAGGGTTCTTTTATATGCACCGTCCCACAGACAGGACAGCACATACCACGGCCTTTGATGAACCAGTTGTGAACCACCGGTTGGAAGGGAAAATAGCCCAAAATGTAAATGGGTCCACTGAGAATCGGTTCACAGGCGGACATACTACCGTTTGCGCTACATCCCACTCCATACAATTTTGTAATTATATAGTTATGACTTGTGTGTTGTTCAACTGTTAAATAGTTTGATGGTTATAGTAGGTGTTTGTGTTTGTGAAGGATAGCAGTCTGCCTCTCATACTAATGGCGTATGTCATGCAAAATAATTAATCATTTAATTCATCTTTCAACCAAATATTCTTTAATTCAGGAATTATTTTCTTTCTTTCTTTTTTTCATTAATTAATTAATTCTTTCTTTCGTTCCTTCGTTCTTTTTTCTTTCATACATTCTTTTTTTCATTAATTAATTAATTCTTTCTTTCGTTCTTTCTTTCATACATTCTTTTTTCATTCATTCATTCATTCATTCAATAAATCGTCTTCCAAAAATGTTAATCATTTATAATTTTTACTTTAAAGTAGCAACACTTAATATGCCACCAATTATCTCATATAATTATAATGACGTATTCATGACCTACCAAATATCGCAGAATAGGCAACATAGGCTATGCTATATGACCGGCCACCGTCTGAGACATGCCGACTTGGAAATCGTTTCTGCCGTTACTTGTTTATCACGCCGCTCTCCGGTTTAATTGCAGTAAAATACCGTCCCACGTGTTCATGCTTTATTGCCTTCTAGCTATTAAAATGACACTTTTGAATAGCAAATAATCCACGGGTAATAGCTATAGCTTCAACTGTTTTGACCAAAATCTGCCCCCAGACGTTTATTTCCGATATTATTTAGGATGTTTCGTCATACATTTGTCTTTCCTTTTTGCTATAATAATTATTGAATGATATAGGACATGCTTTCGGGCGTGTGACCTTTCCTGAAGAAGAAGAAAAAAAAAGTAAAGTATTTAATGTCGCTCGAGAGACGCTTCCTGTGGGAATATCTAATGACATTCGACTGATTTGAGATATCTTTTTTTGGTCTACAATTTCATTACTTTTTCAATTTTATCATCAGCTGATTGAAATAAAGGACGAAAGGGCGTTTAACAAGATACATTTTAAAACACCAATGGCTATACGGTGTCAAATAGGTAGTAGCTAAATCTGAATACACCGAGAACATAATTATAGGTTGGTTGGTTGTATTTATTTTCGTGCTTATATGTAGGTTCAAGCACGCTGTCCTGGGAACACAGCTCATCAATGGCTATGCGGTGTCAAATGGGTGATAGCTAAATCTGTATACACCGAGAACATAATTATAGGTTGGTTGGTTGTATTTATTTTCGTGCATATATGTAAGTTAAAGCACGCTGTCCTGGGAACACAGTTCAGCTTCCTGTGCTGTCTGTCCAGGACAAACAAATTTGTTAGTAGGAGAGACGAAACCCGCAGCCCCCTCCCCCCCACTAATGCTGCTACTCTTATCTATAATCAGCAAGGGTTATTTCATATGCACTATACCAGACAGGATAGCACATACCACGAAATTTGATAAACCAGTTACATATACCTACTGAGCCTTGCGGAGCACTCAGTCTGGTTTGCAGCCGATACAGAGATTAAAAATCCAGTGCCTCGAATTAGATTTGATCCTAGTACCAACCAGCAGCGAGTCCAATAGCTTAACACGTGTGCCACCGGGACCAGTGTCTAGAACATATAGGTCATCGAGAGTGTAGTCCGTAGTGTTCTAAATGACCTCATGTCAGTATTCTGACATTTAGATATTAAACATGCATATTAATGAGAGTCTCGCAGTGGGGATTCGAGACCTTTAAAAATCTTCTAGTGCACTGAATACTAGCATTTTTGCGAGTTATATTTATACCGCTGCACTAACACAACCTTCCGCGAATTAAGCATTCAAATAATCCTTAAGGAAATAGTTCCTTTCTTGTTTTTCTTAATTTTTGTAAAAAAAAAAATTTTTTATTGACGTTCACTATCCGATGATAAAATAAAAATATATGTGCTCTAGAGGCATCATTAAATAAAATAAACTTTCTTTTTCTTTCTCTTTTATAAATTGAAAATTGAAAATTCATTTTTGTCATACTATTTAATATATTCAGGTTTCATTGTAAAAGGAATCAGCCCCGGTGGCGCAATGGATAAGCTGTCTGATTCATGGCTGACAGGTACTGAGATCAAATCTCAATCAAGGCATGGGATTTTTAATCTCGATACCGACTCCAACAAGGCTCAATCAGTAGGTGTACTCAACTTGCACCGACCAATGGTCCACAACGAGTCTATCAAAGGCCGTGGCATGTGTTGTCCTGTCTGTGAGAAAGCTCACATAAAATATCCCTCGTTGGTAACTGGAAAGAGTTCCCTATGTGGCGATAACGGGTTCTCTTTAAAGACCATGAGTCGCAAAACACCACATGTCTGACACCTAATAACCGTTGAATAAACAATATGATGGGGTGTCGTTAAACAAACAATCATTTCCTTTCACTGGTGTAGAATTTCATTTCTTTAACTTCCCGGGTTTTGTAAAGTAAAAAGTTTGTTTTATTTAACGACGCCTCTAGAGCACATTGATTTTTAATCTTATCATCGACTATTGGACGTCATGCATATGGTAATTTTGACATATGTCTTTAGAGGAAACCCGCTACCGCCACATATGCTACTCCTTCCGATAAGCAGCAAGGGATCTTT
>JAULBS010048094.1:0-23598 GCA_032355785.1 Symmetromphalus regularis
TTTCACCGACCATGTCCAATAAAAATTGTAAAAACAACCATACATGTATGTCTTGGCAGTTTTGATTTCAAATTTATATACATTCCATGTTGTTTATGTTTCCTTCCTTAACTCATACTCATAGCATTGTTTCACCGACCATGTCCAATAAAAATTGTAAAAACAACCATACATGTATGTCTTGGCAGTTTTGATTTCAAATTTATTTACATTACAACTTCCATCAACAACAATCCCAAACACTACTGTACTTTACAAGAATAGTCCTAGCCATTCAATAGTTAAATTACTATTGGCAATTGGATGAAATCATTTTTGTCTGAGAAAACTTGGGAAGTTGCCTACTTGCCCTTTTCTCTGAAGGAAAGGTTTGCCTCGGTGCCCCTCCAACGTGCCTTGGTGCCCTAAGTTTTCTTACTAAACCAAAGGCAACATTTGCTGTGCCCTCAAAAAATTAAAATTCGACCCCTGTACAAGTATGCATTTAAAAAGACAAAAACTATAAATGCTGTTGTAATAATAATTGTTTTTCATTCATCTTTAATTGACGAAGTAGACAAAAAAAAAGAGAACAAAAAGTCTGAGAGAATAATGCAAGCAGATCTTTGAAATATGCAAGATATTCAGCCCACGCATAGCCGATTCAATCTCATTAATACAGTATTTAAAAACAATCTACTTATAGCAACTGCATTAATACCCCAATGAATTTTCTCCAATAAAGATATCGATGACATGAATGTTTCATGATGCTATGTACTTGGTGCAACACCAAAACAGTTGTAAGTAAAAGATAGGTTACTTGATTAACAAGCATAAGGGAGACGTCAAATGAATAATGTATGAACAATCTTCACAACTTATGGATCTGCTCAAACACATTCATATAACTGGTTAGATAAGGATGTAAACACACATTGATTTTTATGATAATATTTATTAATAGTTAAGTAAGATAGAGGGAATCTGTCATGATTGGATCTTGAAGTTTGATGTCATACATGTTCGCTTGAAAAGAATCTTGGCGGCTTCAACAAAAGAAGTCTCTTTTAAGAACAGTGACTTGTTAAGCAGGTCCATCTTAAATAACATGACTGATAACAGGGCTTGAAACAATGCACTACCAACTAACTTTCGTGGCAAACATCATCCCTAGCCATTAGATAGCTCTGTCTACCATCCTTGGAGTTTGCATTTTTACTCACATGTTTTAAATAAAATATATCTGAGGAACATATTTATGTTATATGTGTGCCTTAATACAGCAGATATGTGAAATATTTATAATTAGAGTGTATTTCATGAAAAAATATCAAGATGTCTGTAACCTGTCATTTCACTGGGTTGCTTTGTCCATCAGGACACTTCCTGTGCTAAAAATAACCATACATAATTCTAAAAAAGTCCAACTGATATCACTACAACTAGCCAAATGCTGAACACATCCTACGTTATGTTAAAGGCTTGCATGTTTCTAAAATTTCACATACAAAGGCAGTTTTAAAGTGTGGAACAACTGGAATTGTCTGGGATTATAAACATCATATCAAACCCACCACATTCGATTATCAAATATGTCATATGTTAAATAATATTCCTTTGTCACTTGCTATAGCTTATGATAATGAAAACAACATTTAACTCATAACATAAATGGTAGCTCATTTAATACCTTCTATGTACATCATTTTGATACCAAAATCAATCTGTAGATTCCACTAGAGATGTAAAAGCAATGTTTTGCCAGAAATGTACTGTCGTTAATTTACACTATGAAATTTTAATAAATAAAATAAATATAGTTTACACACAAATATTGGATTTAACCTGTGGCATGCAGAGGTTTGGAAATGTCCGGGGCCAACTCCTTGATTGTATGCCCACAAGACTCATGTATAGGGCCTAATTTTAATCTCACTCTTTAATTGGATACTCCCTTTTCTGCATGCCACTGGATTTATCTACAAGATTAAAGGTAACAGCAACTAATGGTGACCATTTTGGAAAATGGCTGCCATTATGGTCATTATGACAAATCTGCAATGGCTCTATAGCAAAAAATGTTAGATATTACATTATTTTTTATCTTAAAGTGCAAAATTCATTTCTATAATGCTAATATCTGCTGGACCACACAGATAAACAACAAAATTACTTTCTGCCTGCTATGACTGCCAACACCAGTTTGTTTCATCATCATTATCAGAGATATCACACTGCTGGCATATGTCAATGTTCCATGCTGAGAAACAACATACTTGTTGCCAAGTGGCCATCATGATCACAAGATTTGATGCCAATTGAGCATGGCAAGGAATCTCAGGATCATGGACAACACACAGGCTCTGTCTGAGACACTCCAAGCTAACAGCAGAACACCAATTAGCACGTGTTACTAACATTACAGGTTGAAGAGTGTAAACAAATTACTATTAGTCTCAAATGCAAGATAGTAGCCATGGTAAATTAGCTAAACACCCAATTCATCAATCATCAAAGGAGGATAATCCAAGTGATTAAGTAAAAAATAATCCATATATTATTTTATATTATCAAATTGATCTCCTTCAGTAGATCTACTGGGCTATTTCTCTTTTCAGCAAGAGGTCCATTACTGTTATGTGGCTTTATGTTTGTGGGAAGGTGAACATAAAATATCTCCTGCTGCTAATCATATGTGGTAGTAATGGGTATCTTCTGTGAACCACATATCACAAATGCCATCAACAATATTTTCTTTGTATTCATAGAAATAGAAGATATCACTTTTTTTTAACTTGCTGTAAAATCTGTACACTAGATTTTACATTAATAACATATATATATTATATATACATGTAGTTTTTAAATGTAATCAATATAAATGTGGGTGAGACACAATGATATCCACCAAGCTATTGCTTTTCCTGTATTACAAAGAAATTAAAGATATTATATACATGTACATGTACGGGTTCAAGTCATTATTTTTCCTGTATTACAATAGGACAAAATATACAAACTTACCTGTAATGAAAAAGATAACTCTAACTCTGTGTCAACCAAACCATTTGGGGGCACAATTATTTCATTTGATCGTAATATTCTTTTGGAGCTCTGAAAGAATAAAAATTAGATACTCATAAAATAGTTTATCATCTACAGCAAGTTGACAAGAACAATAACTATTTTTCAGACCATAGCCATTAATTTGTTTTCAGTTTTAGTTTCTAAAAATATTTTATTAATTACACCGGATGAGAAATTAATGAGGTAACGTTTGTGAGGTATGGAATCATTGCCTTACAAAACACAAAATCATAAACATTTGAAAAAAAAACACATTTAAGAAAAGGATTATTATATATAGCCAATAGTATAATTAACACACTAAATTAAGAAAAAAATCAGAACATGAAAAACATTTAAAAAATACATTGTTTGGGATTATAGCTTAATATATTATTTATCCATTTTAGAAAAAGTGCAGTTATTTTAAGTAGCAGGCATAGGAATTGGAAAAGGTTGCTGGGGAGTATTCAAAATAAAATACAAATCTAATGGGACACCTAGACCACAGTAGGTCCAGGAGAGCGAAATCCCTTGCCTGAAAATGAATTTGGATGCCAATTTGTTGCCTCAATGAACAGAAATTTAGAAAAAAACTTTTCATTTACACCTACATGTACATATTATGTACATTTTTTTAAAACTCAATACCTTGAGGCATTCTATGAACTTTACTCCCATGCCTGAAGTAGTTATATTTCCAAATCAATGATTATATTAGGCAAACATCCAAATATTGTGATCCATGTAAACATTCAAATAAGAACCAAATGTTTTTACATGATAGTGTACAATTTTTAAATGGCTAATACTCTATCTAAATAGATATTCAAGTCTTGTAACTTTATTCAAAACCAATACTCTGTACATTCAATCCAAAAATTCAGTTGATTGTGAAGGATTAAAATCATCATTTCAATATGTACATGTATAGAAGATTACACATGTACTGGCTTTGTGGGTTGAGTCTACACAACACTAGTTACATCAAATGTATCAAGGTGATTAGATAATGTTTTTTAATTACACACACTTCTGTACATGCTTCTACACCTACATGTTAATAGCCAGTGATTAAACAATGTACCATGATGTCAGGGGACAAACATTCTTTTCCTTTCTCAGTACTTTAATTATTATATGTACACGTACAGACATGTAGATCATTTTACTTACAGCAAATGAAAGATTATGAATGCAAACTTGCAGGAAAATACTAACTCACTATGGCATTCTCCTTTACAACTCAAATCAGATGGTATTTTTCATACTGTTTAGGACAGACCTTTTGTTTAGCATTTTTTGTCATATTTTATTTAGATTTTCACATCGACCATGTTAGAACCAATAACATTTACAGGAAAAAATAATATATGAAAAACTTAAGTGTTGGGAATTTGTACATTTTGTAAAATAATCTGTTCCCAAAGGTATATTTAATTTTTTTAATATCTGCTTTAAGCCAATCATGCATGCTGTATGCAGCTGATGTCTAGAGATAAAATCAGTCTATCATTTGTTGCAAGTTAACACAAGCCATAACAAATTTTATTTTTATTCCATCTGGCAACTTGGGACAAGTGCTTTAAAAATTTGTAACCTTAAAATTAAAAATGTATGATGTTATGCATGAGTACCAATAAGTGTATACATACAGATGGTGTAATTTACTTTCATATGGGAATCCTTACAATATAACTACATGTACATGCAAGCGAGTCTCAAACTTCTCAATTAACTAAGTGTGATATTATGCATGAGTACAGGTACGTATATACTTATGGATGGTATAATTTACTTTCATATGGGAATCCTCACAATATAACTACATGTGAGTCTCAAACTTATCTATTAAGTGTGGTGTTATGCATCAGAATATTTACACCTATGGTGTAATTTACTTTCATATGGGAATCCTCACAATATAACTACATGTACATGTGAGTCTCAAACTTATCTATTAAGTGTGGTGTTATGCATCAGTATATTTATACCTATGGTGTAATTTACTTTCATATGGGAATCTTCACAATACAGCTGCATGCAGGCTTATCTATTAAGTGTGATATTATAAATTAGTATGTGTATAATGATGGTGTACTTTCATATGGGAATTCTCATAAAGCAGCTACATGTACACATAGGCAAATCCCACAATCATAAATCAAGTGTGTTAATCAACAATTTTAAGAAAATTGAATGCTTCTGAATGTGCCGCTCATCAAATTTCAGTGTGGAACTCGAGCTTACATATATAATAATGTTACATCATTTATAATGTTAAGTTGATTGTCACGTTCATGCTAAGTAGCATTCTATCACAATCATAGTACACACCCACAAGAATTAATGCCACTTGTACATTAAAGCTTGGGTGATTAGCTAAACTCTTCTTATGGAATTAACTAGACATTACCGGTAAATTCCACACCTACACATATTTTATGGACACAGGCTATGTCTGTACATGATATATATTGGCTTTTAACTACAAGCAATACATCTTATTGATTAAAGATACCATACTTGATAATTATAGTCAATTTGTCATCTGCTCATTTGACTATAGCAATACAATCTAAACACATGATCAAGAATTTTTTTTTTAATTCTTTGGTCCAATTTTCTTTTTGAACATATACCATGGGTGTCAATCAGTGGGGAATTGGGGGGGGGACGTGTCCCTCTCACTTTTCAATGCCTTGGGACAACCTATAAAAATGTTCAGCAAATAAACAACCAACAAAATAACAAGAAAAAAAAAAAAGAAAAAAACTATAGTCTGTTTACGCTACTTGGAACATGGATTTTTGTTGATTACTTTAGTTTGCATAAACCTAGGCGAAAGAGGACTAGAGTTTTGGAAATAGCAAAAAAGTCCCATGTTCCAGTTTTTTTCATTACTTTGTTAAACAATAATTTAAAATATTACTTATTACCTCATATAGTAAAATCGGAAATATTGCACAGCGTAAATAAGACTTGGCAGACATCATTACAAAGAGGGTAACTCTATTCATTTTAACATTTGGGACATCTCGGCCATTTCTGGTAATATCCGTATATCGTTCATTTTTGCTTTAATAAATAAATATTTGCAAACATGGCATTGATATTAACTTATGATAAATATATTTATAAAATAATAACCATGTACCATAAAAGTACTTCATACAAATAATTACCTAACACCCTCATTTTTATATTTCTGACATCTGCAGAATTAAGTTTGCTAAGAAATACAGAAACAATGCTTTTGGCTGCTGTTCAAACAATACATAACCAAAGCACAAAGTAGCATAAACAGACTATAATTTAATTACTTTATTTATTTAAAATGGCAAGTAGTCATCCATAGTTTTGTACGAATGTCATTGTTGACGTAATTCAACATAAAAACAGCCTTCAAAGTTTGTTATACATTAAGGCGAGTGGTAGTTTGTTCCCCAACTTTTAAAGCCAGATTGACGCCCATGATATATACATAAATATATGATGGCCCTGACATAAGTTTACATTAAAAAAAAACATGCAATCTAACATTTTAGCACTGAAAATACATTAACATGTACTTATTTATTATTATTTTATTTTTTTTATTTATAAAATACATACTTGTTTAAAATAATATTAAACAACTAATATTGGCTTACATATTTCCAAAAGTCATGGAACCTATTATATATAAATGTACATGAATGTATGTATGTTTAAATGAATTAACATTTTAAAATAACTAGCATGACAAATTCATGATGCCAGCTTGCATGTAAATGTAACTTGTAAATGTTAAAATGTTCATCAAATCCATTGCAAAACAGTCCAACATGCCATACACACACAAATTATGTTGGATGATTGGAAAAGCCAGTGATAAATGGTTCTAGATAAACATATTACTGATCATAACATACATGAACAATGTTTACTTTGGAACATACATGTTGACATTTCCTCTCCTCTCAAGGTCAAAATGAGGTCACACATTTTCATTGGGTTCTCCTTGAGAGAACAACAAGAGCTTGATTCTAGAGAACAGTAACTAAGTAATCACACACACACACACACACACACACACACACGAGGGATTTTAATTAATTTTTGTTGATGTTATTATATGTATTTTCTATGATATAATATGGAGAACAGACTAGAGATCAAAAGTAAAGTTTGTTTTATTTAACGATGCCTCTAGAGCACATTGATTTTTATCTTATCATCGGCTGTTGGAGGTCAATCATATGGTCATTCTGACATATTCATTTAGAGGAAACCCACTGCTGCCACACAGGCTACTCTTTCCAATAAGCACCGTTCCACAGACAGGATAGCACATATCATGGTCTTTGATGAACAAGTTGTGGACCACTGGTTGGAACAGAAAGTAGCCCAAACTGCAAATGGGACCACTGAGAAGGATCAATCTGACGATCGACCGGTTCACAAATGGACATGCTACCATTTGAGCTACATCCTACTCCTTCAGACTGAAGATCAATGCAGTGGTTGACTACATTTTAAAGTTATCACTTATATTTACAAAGAAGACTGGTGTTAATCACTGGCGGCTTGTAATTTAACATATCCTGGGGAACACTTTAAGGAACTAGCCCTTAGTCCTCTAGACATTATATCACCCCTAAACTGACACATCCAGGTGAGGTGTAGTCTGATCAATGCCTTCAGTGGAAACATTAGTGTATTTCTCATTCCTGACAACAGTCCACAACTGGTACATCAGAGGCTGTAGTACTGTATGTATTACTGTCCGTGGGAAAGTGCACATATAAAATATACCTTGTTTCTTATTAAAAATAGTAGCATATGTGGTGGCCATTGGACTCTGTAAACCGTATTAAAAATAATGTAATATATTTTAGACACTAAATAGCCACTGATCATATAGTGCTTTGGAAAATGATTTTTTTTTTTTTTAAAGATAGCTCTGTTATTTGGAAGAATAATTTTCTCTTGGGATATTACCCCATGATTGGGGTGCATCCCTTGGAGATGAGGTCATTGATCACACATATTGTTTGAATAGATTAATGTTTTAGATGTTTTCCAAACAAACCTGAAACACTAAGAGTACTGTAAGATGGTGACCCTTTAAGAGTGGTGGCTGTTTCAAGTTCAGACGGTTTTGACTGTATCACAGTATGATGTTAAATCCAGCTTTAGTTCAGCATAGGTTAGAATTCGTAGGCACAACATAGTGATTTCACTGGCTCCAAACATTCTTATGGAGTTTAATATGAATTGCAAAAACAAGTATAGTGAGAGTTTGCTACCTACATGTATTTGGTCCTGATTATAAACCTGGATAATGTGCACACTTTATTTCAAGACTGACCTGCATTTTCACAGCAACTGTGATGGATGTCAAATCATTCTCTAATGGTTTCTGTACAACAAGCCTTGTCAGTGTCAGACTACATAACCTGTAAAGAAAACAAAAACAGTAAAATCTATCAGTTCTACAGAAAGTCATTTAAAACATACTACATGTACACGTATCATATACATGCACAGTACACTAAAAATTCTCATACATTTTAAAATAGAACTGAAATTTAAAACATACTACATTGTTCACATATCATATACAGTATACTAAAAATTCTCATACATTGTTAAACAGAACTGAAATTTAAAAAATACTACAATGTTCACGTATCATATACAGTACCTAAAAATTCTCATACATTGTTAAACAGAACTGAAATTTAAAGAAATGTGTAAATATTTTACTCATGTCTAATGATTTTATTTGCTTGGGGCATGGGAAGGGGCATCTTTAATTTCTGTCTCCGGGTTTAAAGAACCTTTTGTGCAAAGACATGATTCAAACAATAATCAAACCTTTTTGATAAAATCACTACTTCCAATAAACTTAACACTTTCAATGTGTCCTGTTTGTATATTATAATAATATATGTAATATGTATCATAATAAAATTGACAATTGATGTACTGGTCAAGTTTTCCATGGCAGTGGAAATGGACTCGGGTTTGTAACATTAATACATAATTCCTCAAAGCTCATTTAAAATTTTAAATGAGATAAGTTACTGCTGTTTTACACTTAGCTTGATACACAAAACGATAAAAGGTGAGTGTACAAACACATCATTTTGCAGTGACCTTCTAAGAATGGTGGCATTACCTACATGTACATGTGAAATATATAATTTTAAGAGTTTTTTTTTAAAATTGTTTATTTTGTGACACCACTATGTACAGCATATTGATTTATTAATCATCAGCTATTGGATCTCAAACATTTGATAACTCAGACCCCTAGTCATCAGATGAAACCCACTACATTTTTCAATTATCAGTAAGGGATCTTTTATAGAAAGCTTTCCAGAATAGCATTATTTATAGGCACCTTTCCACAATAGCATTATTTATAGTGAACATTGTATATTTTCCACAAGCTATCAGATTAGTTCGGCCGACAAAAAAAGGGAAGGTTTCATCACTTTGCTGATCAATTCATCCATCACTCTGAACCGAGGAACACACAAAGCACTTCACACAATGAGTCTAGACAGAATACTCAAACTGAGCTCTTCTTAAAAATTTGCTTTACCGAGTTGGAAGATGTTAAAATATATATGCTCTTCACACAAAGAATCAAAGCAGAATACCAGTACTCAACAACAGGCCTTGTTAAGAAATTTATTTTATTGAGTTGGAAGATGTTAAATTATAATATCAGGGCCAGCACAGCCAGGGGAGCAAGGGGACATTTGTCCCCCCCATCCTCAATAATCAGTGGCATACATTTTTTTGCGACAGTATTTACATTTATTGAGTTTATTGTAGGTACCTTTCAAATGACTGATGGCACCCCTTTTCAGTCTTGAAGCACCCCCCCCCACCAATATTTAAACGGCTGCACCAACCCTGAATATATATATATATGCTCTTCACACAAAGAATCAAAGCAGAATACCAGTACTCGACAACAGGCCTTGTTAACAAATTTACTTTATTGAACTAGAAGAAATTAAAATGCATAGCACAAAATAAGATTTTTTAACCGATCCAGTGTGAAGTTTTTGGTTTAAATAATGGACAAAATATTCAAAAGAAAAAACTCCTCAAAACAACATTCAAATACAAGCACTTGTTAAATCTTTTATTTTATTAAATACAATATACATGTAGCTATTTCTGCAGTGATTTGCATTCACACATGTAAATGTGACAAGACATCAATAGTGAGATACAAGTATGCAATATCACATAGCCATCATCTGACCAGAGAAGATTTATCAGCCATCCATGTGATTGCATAAGTGTCAGTACACATTGGTTTATCACAATGCATATAAATAAATTAATAAACGTGCTGCTACTGTAAACAAAATAAAGATAACTGTACAGTGTAATATCAACTATCACCTTTCAGGAAGGCTTTATTCATGTAAGAAGGAATGTTGAAATGTTGCGCTGAAGTCTGGTGATCTGCATTTTTCATCAGTTGTAACAGATACAAACAGCTGAGTATGAGTGAGGTGGAAAGGTTGTGGAAAATATATCCATCAGAAACAAAACTAATGCTATGGAAATATTTTAATGGATGGCATATTTTTTAATTCTTTTTGAGGTAGTTTTTTAATAATAAAACCACTAAATACATTAAAACTAAAATACATGTAGTGTACAAGATCCATAATAAATAAACAACAAATCTTTGTGCACAGGTCCTGGTTATTTACAAGAACATGCATCCTTTAGGTTTTTCAAAATATAATAATATATGTCACTAGTCTATTAAGATAGGTTTGTTTTTTGTACTCATTTTGATATGTTTTATAGAAGAAGAATGATCCAACACTAACTTTCTATTTAAATAATGGAGGTTGTACACTGTTTTACAATTTACAGTCAAAGAAACATTCATTTTATTCTGAACACCATGTGTCACAATTACCATGGAACATCCAATACCTAAAGATGATGTATTATTTATAGAAGAAAAATCAGAAGATGGGCAGGCAAAGAAAAACTAATGTAAAGACCATGCATCTGTGTGTACATGAGGCTGAGATCACAGATATGCTTTGTTTAATTTGGTGTTTTCAGGCTCGAGGTCAAGTTGAGTGCAGACGGTTTGTAAACATCTATTAATTCATCAAAAACAGTAAATATGCAGTCTTGATATTTTTGTTATTTGTGGGTAGTACATGTGTATGTATTGTGTTAGGGGTGCAACAATATACCGGTATACTAATATATTGCAATACTTGCCGAGTGTGATACATACTGCAATGTGGTTACATGTTGGATTTCCATGTGATTGCTTTCGACCAATAAGAACCCACAGATCCTCTGTGGCCAAAAAGATCTGCGGGAAACAGAAGTAAAGCATGATCGTTCACAGAACACCGAGTGCCAACCGCTCACTTGGTTTTAACGGGAGTTGTTTCAAAACTATTTTTTTTATTTTCCGGGAAATATTTCTGCCTGAGATCGGACTTTTTTCTTTGCTTAGAAGAGAAAATGAAAAAAAAAATGGACCTTACTCCCCTCAAAATTATCTCATTGGATTTAGGTGATTCACAACATCGATCCTGGGGAGATAAAATCCGTGGAATTCTGTGGATCTGTGGACAATTCTCACCCCTGCTGAGATATGTTTACTAATTAGTATAATAGTATCAAAATATGACTATCACATCTTGGTAATTAATCAAACTGTATTGCGAAATGTATTGCAATATGGGTTTGTTGTATTGCAATATATCGCAATACAGTTTTGGCAGTATCGTTGCACCCCTATATTGTGTTATAGAGTTAATCACTTAATGAACTTTTAACTTCTTATTTGTTTGAGATTTGAACCTGTAGCACCTACATGTGTACTTGTATTATACAAATACATGTATATGGTATAAGTATTCAGATGGAATAAAGACCCATGGTTACAAGGTCCCCCCCCCCCTCCCAACCCCGAATTTCTAATCTTCCTGTTTCAGTTTTAATCAACTAGCCAGTATAATTTTCCACATGGAAATACATTCCATGCTGAATAATTTATTCCTGGAGCATATCATCTTCACTGTCACCTTCTGCCTGATGAGCTGTAACCAATGATCCATTGTGACCAGTTTGTTATATCAGTGAACTCAACTTGTGTTCCTGTGGTTTTCATACAACCAATTTGTCAGTGGTCTAGACACAGTCCATGTGGAATTGGAATAAAACTAATCATGCTCAAATTAAGTGTTGAATAACTTGATTGGTGGCTTTCCTACACTAAGCCAGAATGAGGACAGTAACAATTAACAGATAATTTTGTTTTAGTCACATGAATCAAATACAGTAGCTACTGTTACAATTAAATCTAATTAACAGTTACATACCATGATAAACATTTGATTTCTTCAACCAGTTTTGATAATTTATTTGTAATAATTTTAAAACATACATTGTAAATGAACATATGACAAAGGTTGTTTCAGATATTTGTTTAACAGTCAGTGTGGATTTGGGTCACAGGCCAAGAAAAAATAAATTAAATCAGTGTCCTTGCCAATGCCAATGCCCTTTAATTTTTTTATCTTTATTACTTTTTCTAATTTGGCACAGAAAAATAAGTTTGATTGCTGGTGCTTCCTCTTTGTCTAATTCTAGAGAAGTCTTTAAATAAAACAAACTTTACTTTACCTCTTTGTCTAAGTATTTCATAAAATAAACCCATGAGAAACACATCAATGGCTGACAGTTATTCTAAGGTATTCCATGTTGTGACAAAGTCACTACACTAAGCTTTGTGTATTAAAAAAGAATAAAAATAAAAGGTACCACCCATGACACATTCCAAAAACAAGTGTATGTATGTGTGTGCATATATGTGTGCATGTGTGTGTGTGTCTATCAATGTACATATATCTATCTGTGTGTGTGTGTGTGTGTGTGTGTGTGTGTGTGTGTGTGTGTTTGTGTGTGTGTGTGTTTGTGTGTGTGTGTGTGTGTGTGTGTTCATGACACAAATCTAATTATATATTTTGCTTGGTCTTACATTTATTGGTATCCCTTGACAGAAAACATTCATCACCAAGCTGTAACAAGTCAAGAATTCTGTCAATTAATTTCTCATCTTACATAATATGATTTACTGTAATCCAAACTGATGTAGGAGAGAAGAGTAAAACAGAGAAATAAAAAAGGAAATATGAAAAGAAGGAAACTGAAAAGAAATATCTTGTACATGAATTTCCTATATTTATGTTACAATTCATGTTAAATGTATTAAAACAAATGTTGAAATATTAACATATTGATGTTTGCACTGCAACTTAACTTGTTTATTGATCTCCAATGCTTTATCGTAATCCGCTAGGCAATTAGTGGCTGGCTAGTGAAAAGCAAAAGGATGGCTTTTTAACAACATCCTAGCACACTGATTAATCAGTGGCTATTAGAATTTAGGTGTCAAATACACAATATTTTTCAGTCTGACACATGGTTCACAGAAGAAATCTGCTAATGCCACTTAGGCTACTTTTTTACAATTAGCTGCAAGGAGTCTTTTATATGCACTTTCTCAAGTTTATAAGCTGGTTGGTACAGCAAATATCATGTATACTTTTTTATCCTAGTAACATACAGGGTGGCCCAAAAGTAGGTTTACAGTTATTAACTATTAACATAAAATATTCTTTGGATCTAACTTGGATTTACAATTTTTTCCTTGCTGCTTGCAATTTATTTCATTTTTGTAAAGCTAACTTTTCATTTTATGTTAATTTTACTTAGCAAGTAACTTCAAACATATAAACGATAGTTTAATAACTGTAAACCTACTTTTGGGCCACCCTGTACATATATACATGTACTCAAACATAAAAGCCAGTCAATTTGACTGTTAGCATAAATTTTTAAAGATCAACCAAATAATCAATTTTAAATCTAATATGTTAAATATAGTATTGTGAGTTAATTTTTATAACAATTTGGTTCAATAAAATCATTTAATTGTTTTAAAAGGAAAACAAAGTAGTAAAATATAACTACATCCAAAAGTTGTTGGTAGTTATTAAGTAATGACTGTACGCCGATTTATTTCGGTCCCAAAGTTGCTGCCAAAGGTGCTAAATTTTCTCATATAAAGCTAAGGGGCTATTATGCGTATTACGAGTTTAACAACTATTCAAACATGTCAAAAATAATGGTTCTAACTAAGTATTGTGTGTCAAGATGTATATAAATAAATGTTAATCAACAGCGAACATATCATAAAGAAAGGAGAAGCAGGTGATCAGTAGAAGTCAAAATTTCATTCACAATTCAAATGAGTGAAACCGACAACATGCTAATTTTTTGGTAACAGACGTACAAAAAAAAGTCTTCTTAAAAATAAACTTTGGGAACCTCCTAATACTTAATTTTGTTTTAAAAAAAGCATGCCAATGGCGAAGTGTGTGCAGAAAAAAATGAACAGTTGAAATCAAACCACTCTCGGTTAGAGATGTGGATATCATTGGTGCCTCTGACATCACAGATATGTGTTAAACAAGAGCAGGTAAGTCATCCCGTTTCGGAAAGATTTTAATGAACTGCACCTGGACAAAATTTAAACATCTAGAACATTATGTTACACTTTTATAAACTTTTGTTTAATCTCCTCTGTTTAAGTAGGTATACCAAAATTAACTCCTAATGATATTATGTTGCTTTTGTCTTTTAAACATGGGTTTTGCAGTTTGTTACAAGATGCATTCTGCCAAAATACATACATATACATGCATGAATTCCCATTATAATATATAATTGTTTCAGTAATGTGTGTTCCTGGAAAGACAACTTTATTTTAGGCCTTTGACCCATGTTGTGGTACCTAAAGCACTTATAATTTCTGTTGGTGCCAGTGAACTAGCATGTATTTCTGTTGGTACAATTTTTCTAGCACTTATTATTTCTGTTAGTGTTATTGTACCAGAACTCAAAATTCTATTGGTGTCATTTTACCAGCACTTATTATTTCTGGTAGTATCACTGTACGAGAACTCATAATTTCTGCAGGTGTCATTTTACCAGCACTTATTATTTCTGTTCATTTCATTGTACCAGAATTTACCATTTCTGTTGGTGCCATTGTACCTGCACTTATAGTTAAAATTCTGCTTATGCAGTTAACAAGAAAGAACACAATTCCAGGGTGTTACATGTAAAAAATGAAATAGAAAGAGGTTAAAAGCATTGTTAAATATGGACATACATCAAACACAATTACCATTTATTGAACTGATCAATCAATGAAGAGGAAAATATATTTTATTTGTTAAATAGGCTATGCCACAATCAATCAGAAATTTGACATTGTATTGAGTATGCTCATTCATAACAGTGAACAGATCAATAAATATTGTAAAAAATCTCTATTCATATTGCAGCATGCTTGGAAGACAATCACAAGACAGCCATGATGAAAATGGACTGTAGGGATGGGAATAAAGTACTATGCCTAATTTACAGAATTGTCTGACACAAAAATGTATTCAGTATGAGCAGGGTTGGATAAATTCACTGACCATATTATTTGTTGACCATCCTCTGACCTGTATTATTTGTTGACCATCCACCGACCAGTATTATTTGTTGACTATCTACTGACCAGTATTATTTGTTGACTATCTACTGACCAGTATTATTTATCGACTATCTACTGACCAGTATTATTTGTTGACTATCCACTGACCAGTATTATTTGTTGACTATCCACTGACCGATATTATTTGTTGACTATCCACTGACCGGTATTATTTGTTGACTATCCACTGACAGGTATTATTTGTTGACTATCCACTGATCAGTATTATTTGTTGACTATCCACTGACCAGTATTATTTGTTGACTATCCGTTGACCATTATTATTTGTTGACTATCCACTGACCAGTATTATTTGTTGACTATCCACTGACCGGTATTATTTGTTGACTATCCACTGACCGGTATTATTTGTTGACTATCCATTGACCAGTATTATTTGTTGACTATCCAATGACCAGTATTATTTGTTGACTATCCGTTGACCAGTATTATTTGTTGACTATCCACTGACCAGTATTATTTGTTGACTATCCACTGACCAGTATTATTTGTTGACTATCCATTGACCAGTTTTATTTATTGACTATCCGTTGACCATTATTATTTGTTGACTATCCACTGATCAGTATTATATTTCAGCAAAAAAGATAAAAATGGAAATGGGCCAGTATAAACTGGCTTGGGAAGGTGTATGTACATGTATGTATGTAATTCAGATATGTTACTGGAATTCATGACATGATGCTGTGTACATGTTCATTAGTCACACTATTTAAAAAAAAAATATTGTTCTTTGTATTAATTATTTAACCTTGTGTAATCTAATTCCTGCAGCAATGTCTAATAACTGAGCCTGTACAAAAGGGAAATGAAATGCATAATGTGACAGGTCAGGGCAGATGTGCTATCCACAGAAACGCAGACTAATTTCATATCCATGAAGCAGCTCTCACACTTCAATTCTTGCCTCCAGGATCCAGTGAGCAATATTTACCAGTAGGTGTTCAAAGTCATATTAAGGTCATGCATTAAATCCTGCAAGTTCAAAGGGCAACCAGTAATTGGTGGTGCTTTTTTCACAGCACTAGAATAAGAAGGTGAAGCTAACTGCCAAAAGCCATCAGATCTGTGTGTGTCAGTCACATTAACGGCTTGTTAATGAAGTCTTGCACACTCCACAGTTAGCTTCCATTCACTTTCACAACTATTTCTTATAACAGTAGCAATCCAGTATCTTAATGAGAATCATTGATGTTTCTCTTGTGCTAGATTTATAGGTTCTCTTACACATCTTCATTTAGATGTATGTGTACCCAAATTGCAAAACACTGTTTATTTAAATCTGACAGATTGCAATGATAAATGCTGTTCTCAAAATGAAGTGATTGTAAATTATATATTAAATGATCTCTGTTTCTGTTTTAATTTGCTGTTGTAGTTTGATACAACTCAGCATTTTTCAGAACACACGTTTTTATTTATATTTTATTTGGCCTGACTATAGCCACTTTACTTATTAAATCATTTTTAATATATTACATGTGTGTATTTTACCTTGCTACAAAAGCTGATCTATAAAGTATAACGAGTACATAAAATATTTGTTAAACTTTAATCATTATTTCATTACTTTTGAATAGTTTCCATGATTTTAACCCATTTTTTCCAGTTATGCACAATGGTGGTGAAAATGTCTAAATGCATATATTATATAAATACCTTTGTAAGCCAGAACAAGAAATACACACATAAATGCTGTTGCATTCAGAGTACAACTCAGGTAGAAAATGAAATTTTACCAATTCCATGACACCTATCATACTCCAGATAAATTTGATAAATAGCTGAGATGACTTCCAGTCTGTATGCTATATACATGTAAGTAAAGAGCTTTTTTAATTTATCAAGTACTCGATTAATGGAAAAACAGAAATTCTGGTAGTTTTAAGTCAAATTTTACTAGTAAAATTTTGTGTAGCTAGCATCTGTGATGAAATTTTTAACCTTTAATTTTGCGCTCTGCGTTTTACTGAGATTGAAGCAATCTGTTGCCTGATGTTGACCTATGATTGATGTGATCAGCAAATGGCACACGACAATCAATGTGGACAGCAGCACTTGCACATGTTGAATACTGTTGATTAAACCATACACTGATTGATTCATTCCCAAGGACACCGGAATGGTCAAGAGTCTATTAACATAGTTTGTATGATTAGCTCCTCAGAGCAGTTCTATCAGTGTAAGGAAATGCTGTAAATAGTAAAATATTAGTCAGTTTGGTCAGCCTGTAATAAATAGTTAATGCACCAGTCATAAATTCATTACACATCTTGTTGGAAAATCAATGTGTCATCTAAGATTATTCTAGGATATTAATGTAAATTTAGTCAATTATTATATTAATGTAACTTTAACCAGTGTTTTATCATAGCAGTTATTATATTAATGTAACTTTAGCCAGTGTTTTACTGTAGCAATTATTATACTAATGCAAATTTAGCCTGTGTTTTACTATAGAAATTATTATATTAATGTAACTTTAAGTTTAACCAGTGTTTTATCATAGCAATTATTGAATTAATGTAAATTTAGCCAATGTTTCACCATAGCAATAACTATATTAATGTAACTTTCGCCAAAGTTTTAACATAGCAATTATTGTATTAATACTTGCAGGAATGGGTGTGATTGTTTTAAAGACTGCAGCACATGGTAAGAAACAAGTTATAATAGGCTACATGATTTTAAACAGCAGGAAAGGAAAGGATTGTTTGTTCAACAACATCCCACAACACTGTTTATTCAGTGGCCATTAGGTGTTAGTCATATGATGTTTTGCACCTCATGATCTTTAAAGGAAACCTGCTCCCACCATATACATGTAGGCTACTCTTTCCAATTAACAGCAAGGGGTCTTTCATACGTGCTTTCCCACAGACATGACAGCATATACCACGTGTTTTGATAAACTTGTTGGGGTCCACTGGTTCATATGGCAGGAGTTTATTATATACTTTTTCCAATGAGACTGCACATACTACTGGCCCTAATAAAGGTAATCAATCTGACAATTTCTTATACATATACATATACATATATATATATATATATATATATACACAGTACATGTAATATAGAGCTCTGTGCAAATAAAATGGTCATTTTACAATTTTCACAAGCCTGAAGAAAAACCTCTTCAGTCAGATGGTATCACTAAATAGTGGTCTGAAATAGACTAGTTACTGAACAATTAACACCCAATTAAAAGACTGGCATATCATTAAAAAATCCTTTCCTTTCATAATAACTGCTAATTAAACAATATGTTAGTATATCATTAAAAAATCCTTTCCTTTCATAATAACTGCTAATTAAATAATATGTTAGTGTATCATTAAACATCCTTTCCTATACTTGTATAAGTTGTATATTCATGCAGCTCAAACTATTCTTACAACACTTATCAGTAGTGGATCAAGAGGGTTCGGACCCCCCTTTTCTCGTATTTTTATAACTATTTTCCGAGTTGAAAAATCTAAAAATTAACCATTTTTTCCTCGGTCCTATTCACTCATCGCATTTGGACACACCCTTTCAGAAAACCACATTTGGACCCCCCTTTCAGAAATCCTGCATGCACGCCTGCATGTTATTCCAATTTCACAGAAAATAGTAAAAACACTTTTGTAATATTCTCAAGATGTATAATATACTTGTGTGTATCAAACTACACTACTTTTCACAAATTAATTACTGTCAGTACATATGCACTTATCCATTATTTAAAATGACCTATAAATATTAATATTTACTTGTTGGCCTCATATTTTTGTTTTACAATAGAACATTCATAATGCCTGTCAATGTCAACCCTGATGTACAATTAAAATGTGTACCCTATAAGTTAATAAGCTGTCTAGCAATATACCAGTACTGTATTACCTGTACACCAGTAAGGAAGTATGCTACAGGTGCTTTATTCACAAAGGAGGATGAATCATTGGCCTTAACAATGCAAGTATGTGCTACCCGTTACTTAATAAATCAAAAGTCACATGAACCATGCAAAGTTACCTTGACATGACAGACAAACAATTTAAATTAACCCCGGAATGCTGGCAAATATAAACTGCGATGTGAAAAATATGACAGTTGGTGAACAAATGCCGAACAGTGCAAGAAAACTAAAAATAATTTTTAAATACTGTGGTATGTACTACGGTATACCGAATTATATGTTTTGAGAATAATTATGGGTGGTGTCTTCGTAAACGTGTTGTAAAATTTAATGTCATATCACACGCACATTTTATAATGCATAACCGGAAGCTATTAAAATCGTTTTTCTATATCTTCATTTCAAAATTTTCACAGTGGAGCATGCCCCCGAACCACACTAGCCCTCAACATTACTAGTCCATCGCACCAATGTCACAATCTTTACGGCGGCCCTAGCATGTATCGTATAGAACACGGCAACATTTTTTGCAATTGTGAATATCAACTTATTTCAGTTTACTGTATTCTTTAATTATTACTACAAATATACAGTGTTTACTAAGCAGTGCTACTTTCCTATACATTGAAGTTAGCGATGAAAAAAATTCATTTCATTTGAAAATATTTATTCTGTATTGTTTCCATCTTTAGACATAAATTCTGTTAAAAAATGATAGGGTGTGTGCCTAATTTGTATTGAATTTGATATATTAGGCGATTGTGAGTCATTTCATGTTGATTGAACAAAATATATTTTATATGTTAAATCTAATTAACGTAATAAGTTTTGCGTATCATATTTGAGACGGGTGGCATTACAGGGTTTAAAAAAATATTCTGTGCAATATCATTAAATGTGTACAATGCATTTCATATATTAAAAGGTATGTATATATATATGTAGATGTATGTTTTTTATTAGCATGTACAAAACCTGATTGTATTTATATTGGTGAACATTTCTATCATACAATGTCATGTACATGTAGTTGTATGTACATTTAACCTTTGAAATTTCTTATCTGGGTAAGATTTGTAACATTTCAGTTTGCCATTTTCTAGAGTTTCAGTTGTATCATTCTTAAACTTGGTACGAAGCTTCTCTTTGACATTACCAACAACTTATAACATTCCTTTTAAAATATTTCAAATTTTAACAACGTGAAACTTATTATAGGTACTGATAATCTATCTCTTCAGAACATTTTGACTGATTTAGTTCTGAAGCTTAACATGTGGCCTTTCTGTAAAAATTACCATAAGCTTCAGATATGAAAGGGTGGCATATTAAAAGCCTTTTTCTTACTTTTACACACAATGTTTTAACTAAAACATATCCACATTACCGTACTACTGAATATTCAATAACATAGTTCGGCTGCCATGATGTCTATACAGGGATGCAGAAAGTACTCGCCCAATTGCCAAATGAGACTAAAAATTTAAACAGATGAGTAAAAAAAAAGCAAATAAAGTCCGACGGGTGATCTGTATTTTTCTCATTGACACAATGACAGTAATTAAAAAAGAAATTGGTCTTTTTTTGTCGAATCTGCCACTCCGTATTTCATGTCAGGTAATTATACATTTGCTCTATTAAAAAATTATATATTGTTCTATACGCTGGCAGACTAGTAGAAATTCTGGCGTGCTAGTAAAATTTAGTTGGTACTGGTCCGCCAGTCATTCAAACATTCTCCATTTCTGCACTTCTGCTATATACTTTTTTTATTGGCAGCAAGGAATCTTTTACATGCACTTTCTTGATATAAAACTTTCTTAAACCCCAATTTTTTATAACACAGTCATTGACTATTGGCCAGTATGATGTTAGATTTGCCTCTGTAAGTAGATAGTGTTTACAAACAGCTTAGCATTGTGTTGTTGATGTGAAACTGTTTGATGTGAAACTGGAATAGCCCTGAGAGGTTGCCCGGTATTATGGCAAATTAGTTCAGTCACAACAGCTGTCTAGACTTTGTTCAAATACAGAATTTAAAAAAGTTGCTTTGCTGCTCTAACCATAACTTGAATCAGGGGTGATGAAATTATTCATGCGTTTTTCATTAAAGTGAAGAAAAAAACTTTAAATTAAACAAATAAATCAATCTTGTCTACTCTGTAAAAACACCACATAAAAAAAACCTTCCAGGTAATAAAAAACATTTGCCTGCAGTCAACTGGTTTCGTCTATAGATAATGTGTTGTAATATTACAATCAGCCAGGATGTTGTTTAAAAATGCCTTCCTTTTTATGTGAGCATTTTTATAACATTTGATAAAATTAGTGAAATTCAGGTTTAGCACAAAACGTACTTGAAACAAAATGGAAGTATGGTATGGTTGGAAGAGTTGGCAATATAGCAAAATTATCGGGCCATGCACGTCCAGGTGGATGACACATACTTTGCTGTTTTAGACATATTAAGAGTGAAAACATATTTTAAATTAATTACAGCCAGAAGATGTTCTAAATTCCACCAGCCTAAAGGTGCAATATGGGCTATGTGATAAAAAATCCAAACAAAACGTTTCAAACATGTTACTCATTGAACATTTACAGCAGGATTATAGAACTATGTTAAAGTTACATCATCTTGTAAATGTTGAATAAGCTGCAATGTACATGTTCAGAAAATGTAGTTTGGCTGTTTTATGATATAATAAACATGTATATAGCACATTCTGGCTGGTAAAATTTTGAGTATATTTTTATCTAATGGGTTGATATATAATATATATATGTATGTGTGCTAATTATGAGATATGGTCTAAATTATAAAAGAAAAAACTGAAAACATGTTTTAATAAAGACCTTTTATACTCTGTATGCATTCTCTCACAGATAGCACTCTACGTACATGTACATCATGGGTTTTGATATATTAATCATGAAGTGCAGATGGGAATGGGGATAAACAATGAATCAACTATGTGGATTGATTAATGACATCCCATCACACTGTTTAATTAGCAGTTATAATGATAGGAAAGGATTAATGATACACTAACATATTGTTTAATTAGCAGTTATAATGATAGGAAAGGTTTGTTTAATGACATACTAACATATTGTTTAATTAGCTGTTATTATAAAATGAAAGGATTATGTAATGACATCCAGTATACTTTTAATTAGCGGCAATTAGGTGTCAAGTATATATAGTATTTGTGAAACATAGTTTGCAGCAAAGAAACCAAGCTCAGACACATATGATGCAAAAGTACACATATATGCACACATACAATATATGTAAGAAGCTAACACAGTTTATTACAATCTAGTCTGTGGACTACACAACCTATACTGCCACTGTTCTAACCTAGAAACCAATAGTGTGCTAATCTGCCACAAGTGGCAATCAACTGCACATCAGTACTGCAAACCAACTACTGTAATCCACTGTGGACCGTGATTCCCTGCCCATGTTTGACATTAGTGTCAGTGTTTATTATTCCACTGTGTAAACCTCTTCCAGGTCTATTTGTATTCATTACAGAGTGAAAAATGCATACAGACATGACCATACTGGTAATTATGAATTATGTGTGATTGGTAGTAATCCTATTGATGCTTCCATTACCCTGTTTTAATATTTAGGGTACAATGACTGGTAGCCAATGACGATTTACTAATAGGCATTGTCATATACATGTACATGTACTTTCCATTGCACAGTGATGACAGGTGACTATTTACTAATAGGCATTGTCATATACATGTACTTTCCATTGGATGGTGATGACTAGTAGCCAATGACTATTTATTAAAAGGCATTGTCATACACATGTACAGTAAAACCTCGATATACTGCCTACTTTCATACCAATGTGATTTTGGCATTATATCGAGTTGTTGTTAAAGCGAGGGTGCCAAGGATGCGTCACCAAACATATTTTTTTTCGTATGCTACATCTATATGTTTAAAACAAAAATAAACAACAACAAACAAACAAAAAAGGTAACAAGATAAACATTA
>JAULBS010048183.1:0-14714 GCA_032355785.1 Symmetromphalus regularis
GAAATACTTCATTCAACTACTTACATAACCACCGCATCTCGCTTATTATCAATATTTTAAAAATAATAATGATTTATACTCACGGACAAATAAATCATAAACCTTAAACTCGACATGGAATTCCGTACACCATGGTTCACGTAAAATGTCTAGCATGATATAAAAGCGAGATCTAATATCATGTAAATTTCATTCGTAATTAGTATTTAGAGCACTAAGAACCTTAAATTACGTGAGAATATGCCTTTAATGTTGAAACTACTGTTAACAAACCCACCGTGGCGAATCAAAATTGGCGAATTTATAAACGTATTAAAATTAATGTTGAAACTACTCTTAACAAACTCACCGTGACGAATCAAAACTGGCGAATTTATAAACTATCAAAATTAATGTTGAAACTACTTTTAACAAATCTACCGTGACGAATCGAAACTGGCGAATTTATAAATGTATTAAAATTAATGTTGAAACAAATGTTGACAAACCCACCGTGACGAATCAAAAATGGCGATGGAGGCAAACATGCGGAGTGATTTTTTATATGGCTGAATTGAGGAGAGCAATGCTGATTCTAAAAATAAGAGAAATCAAAATATAGTTAAATATACTTCTGTACTTCAAATTCACATAATATAATAGCTGTATATATAGGAAAGTAAATATAATAATCTATAATGTTTTGGTTTCTCTTGTTCATTCGTCAGTTAATCAGTTTACTATACTTAGCGTCACCGAAACTGGAACAACAAAACACCAGCGTTTTTCAGTTGAAAAATAAGTGTCAAACGGACAAACAACTGCCTTTCAAACCTTTTGTAACGTGTACATGATACACAAAAGTATTTCACTTAATAACTTTTTGGATTATATATGGTTGCTACGGTAACAAAAATAGTAACTGAAAAGTGAAAAAAAAAACCGGCTAAAAACGCATAAAAATAGTTTAATATTCAATATATCTTCTTGAAAGTTTGTATAAAAATTTGGCTTTTCATTTAATTTATAAAACCGTTTTCCTTTTTGTTCTACGGTCCCTAGAAGAAAAGTTATTGTTAAAACAATGGTGCCAATCTAAAGTGATTCGAAGTATAGAAGTCGATATGAAATTGACTAAAGATTTTTTGTTTTGTATGAAATTAGTCAGATGACTAATCTAAGAAATGAGGACATTCAGAAAGTAGTTCAGTTTTGGTTTTGTTTGGCATGTTTAATAGTAATCAACGAATTTGACAGAATCATTGTCGCAATATAGAACCAAAGGAATGTTGCTCGTTCCAGTTAGCGGTCTACGACTGGTGTAATGAAGGTTGAGATTTATGTCGTCCTGTCTATAGGAAGGTGCATAGAAAAGAACTCTAGGTACTAATCGGAATGAGTAGCCTATGTGGCGGTGGCGTGTTTCTTCTGTGTAACAAAGAATGTGATTTGTGACGTCCTTTCTGTGGGATGTTGCATATAAAAGACCTCTAGCTACTAATTAGAAAGAGCAGTCTATGTGGCGGTAGCGTGTTTCTTCTGTGAACCACGTGTCACAGATACTGTGGATTTGGCACTTAACAGCCTTTGATTAATCAAGTGTTGGTACGTCCTATCCAAGGCGACTTTTTAAATTTATATTTTTATTAATTTATTTAATATAGATTTAATAATAAAGTTGTGATTATAAGGAAACACTCACTCGAAAAGCCCTTCTTCTGTGGAGTCGGGACGTTTTCTGGTTTGCTATCAAATTTTCTGAACCACAGAAGGCTGAAAATTGAAAACGCATTTTAAAGCTCAGAATGAGTATGGTTTTGAATCTGATCTAATGTAAGAGAAATATTTCTCAAGAGATATTAATATTAACACTGTGAATTCTAGTCCTTGAATTAATTCATTGTTCGTCAACTGCAAATATTTCATGTCTTTCTTGTGGACTAAAACCTTAAAAGAGTTTTGTGTAGATTATATATAAAAATATGTTTTCAGATCGTGCGGTGTAAAGGGTGTGTTATAACAATAGCGCACTTTAAAGGCACAGTCAGATTTTTTTTCGCATTTAAAAATGTCAAATTTCAAGATAGGAATGCCTCGTGGGGGGAAATACATTGGTACGAAATGTTTTTGCAGCTACAAAAATATTCAGAAGTTTTAAAATAATGACTTACGGGGAAATACCCGTCACGTGACTCGAAATATATACGTCACACCTACAACGGAAAAAAAACGTAATTTCTTTTCGATTTATTTATCCGTGAACATAATTCATTATTATTTTTAAAATATTGGTTATAACCGAGATGAGGTGGTTAGGTAAGTACTTGAATGAAGTATTTCTATGAACAAATCAAATGTTTATATTTGAAATTAATTCGTTGTTTGGAATTTAATTAGGTCAAGGGTCTGTGGGAGTAAGCGTTTAAACGTTTTCTAACGAGCGATTTATAAAGGTCCTTTGTTTGTAAATCTTTAATGTTTTTAATGTCTGCATTGTATTTTTAATTTGTATACCATAAATATAATTAATTCTTCAAGCAAACAAAAACTAATGCACACTTTCCATTTTAAACAAAGAAAGAAAGAAAGAAAGAAAGAAAGAAAAGAATTACTCCCATGGGTATGTTAATAAGATACATATAATTTTAATAATCCTCGGTATCTCAAGTTTAAGATAGTTACTTACACTGAATGGTCTGATGTTCAAAAAACGTATTCTGCTTTTATCACCCTCCCATACACAATATCATTAATCTTTAGCAAATTGATCCTATCAGCCCCAGTAGATTAGAGATTTCCCTGTGATACCTCGCGCCTTTTATCCTCAAAACGCTTGACATTAATCCAACAGATATTTATTATCGTAAACTCACGGCTGAAGCTTTTTCGCTCAATTATTAATGTCGACGATTAATTCTTATCTGCATACACACGAGTAGACCTAAGTTTATAGATTAATACCTGGAACAGTGTTCATTGTCCGTCCGTCTCTTTGTTCACCCATTATTATTATTTAATTTTTATACTATTTAATTAAATTTGTTCCTGAACTTGCACAGCTTTAATAATATTTTAAAACGTATATTGGGCAATATCGGATGTCTAAATTTGATATATTTGAAATGATACTTGCTACTATGGTATAAATAATCAAATTCAGATAATATTATATAATATAATGGTATCTTTGTTTATAAAATATCTAGTTTTAGTTGGGGTTGTTGGGTGTGTAACATTGTTTTAATAAATATGTAAAACTTCCGTACTTAGTGTCCCTACCCACTTCGATTAATTCTATCTAACTGCAACTGACTGAATGATATGTATACAAGGACATTATAACACACTGCCTATATTTAACAACAATTATAGACAAAAACTTCAATGGAATCTACTAAACCAGATAATTTTGTTCAGGTTCTAAAAGCATTCACATTAACATTCTAGATGATCAGTTGCTACAACTGTTAAAACAGTTGGTATCGAGACTGTTTTGCCGTGATTTATGAGTTTATGTCATTAAGAATTTGTGTAACTCTGTCTTCTGCAGAGATAACGGGTTTCATACACGGATTCATGTGGGGGGGAGGGGGAGGTGTCTGGAGATATGGACGCACCACCACCATCATCCTTTGGTCACCATTTATTTATCATTAAAATTAGGTTTGTAACTAGTTTCGGATCCTCCCACCCCCCTCGAACTCCAGTATTAAAACATTAAAATTAGTTTGTACCCCTTCCACAATGCTTGCATCCATCCATGGGTTTGATCACAGTAATGAGTATAGCGTTCACATTTGTAAATAAAATATTTTAAATACATTATAACTGAATGTTCGTAATCGTAAGTATTATTAACATGCCCACATCCATATAGTTCGGTCGCATAACAGAATTTAGGGAGCCTCGGTGGTTCGCCAGTAGAACGTCTAACTCTGAAACCGAAGACAGTGCTTCAAAACCCGTTGGAGGCTGGCTCACACTTGACTACGCGTTAAAATAACCAAATGTTTGATATCAAATAGTCGATGATTAATAAATCAATGTGCTCGTTAAATAAAAAATAAATTAAAAAATCCAGAAAAAAAACCCATAACAGAATTATCTCTGATTAGACTATACAAGATGGGGAAATAATGTTGACATTTAATTGAAAAATAAAGTTTGTTTTATTTAACGACGCCTATAGGGCACATTGATTTTAATCTTATCTTATAGGCTACTCTTTCCGATAAGAAGCAAGGGGTCTTTTATATGCACCGTTCCACAGACAGGACAGCTCATACCACGGACTTTGTTGAACCAGTTGTGGATCACTGGTTTGAACGTAAAATAGCCCAAACTGTGACATTTAATTGAACACTAATAGTTATCTGATAAATACCATCGTGTAAACCATCACATTACACGATCAAACAGTTGAGTTGTGTCTATACTACGAATGCCCCGGTAGTGCAGTCGTTAAGCTAATGGACTCGTATGTGGTAGATAATGGGATCAAATCTCAGTCGAGGCATGGGATTTTTAATCTCCGTATCGGCTCCAAATCCAGAGTGAGTGCTCTGCAAGGCTAAGTGGGTAGGTGTATACCACTCATACCGACCAGTGGTCCATGACTAGTTTATCAAAGGGCGTGGTATGTTTTTCTTGTGTGTGGGATTGTGCATATAAAAGATCCCTTGCTACTTATAGATAAGAGTAACCGCTTTAGTTTGGCGGCAGCTGGTTTCGTGTCTCCTACTAACACTAACCTCTGTCCTGGACATACAGTACAGGAAGCTGAGTTATGTGCCCAGAACAGCGTGTTTGAACCTTAATTGGATATAAGAACGAATATAAATACAACCAACCAACTTAACTGTACAGTTGAGTTTATTTGCGTCGTTTAATGTAATCTAGACGTAATGCAAATTACACAAGCTAGGTTTGTACTTGTTGTTGGAATTTTTTCTTCTTTTTTTCTTGTTTTTTCAATTAATATTTTATGATTATTGCTTGTAGTAGTTTGCAGTATATTTGAATCATTTTCAACCACTGACATAATTTTCTTTTTAAATGTGCTTGACGTTTTTCTTTGTGTATATGTAGTATTAAAATGCACATAAATTGCGCACGCTCGCAAACGTTCCACCAGCATGGCGTGTTGGCTGGGTGGTATCGGGTACTTATCATAGCGGGGGTTTGGGAGTCGCTAGTGTACTTAGATTAGATAGGTGTCAAACAAATCAGATCTTTGCAGGTAGCCTGTACACATTCAGTGGCGGATCAAGAAAATCAATTTAGGGGGGCCCCACACGTAATATGATGCCGGATTCTTTAACGTTTAAAAACAAATTAACAATAAACAATAATAATTTTTAAAATGTTAATGTTATTTAAATCGCAAAATTTAGGGCGTCTGGGCCCCTGGGGCCCCGCTTATTTGCCACTGATACTGAAGAGGTTCCTGGAACGCTTATGAAATATAAGTATGTATTCCCTTTAATTTTAATGTATTCAGTTTTAATTTCTTTATGCTGTAAATATGTAATATGGAAAATGGAGGTTTGTGTAATATTTAGATTGAAATTTTAGCTGTAGGACAAAATAAAAATTGATGTCCGAAGGTCGGTTTAATTTCCTAAATACCTCTTGGATCCGCCACTGAGTGGGTTTATCAAGTACCCATTGGTTAGGATTATCATGGGAAAGTTTACTAAAGGTTGATTCCTACTTCATCGCCAACCTGGTCGCCGAGTATCGTTTCTTAGGCTGTGGAATTGTAGCTAAATTTCTTTTCTCATGGTGCTTGAAGGAAATTATGAAATCACCTCGAGGTTATTATTATTATTATTTATTTTTTTTAGTAGTTATTAGGTATTAGATATATGGTATTTCTGGCGCGTGGTTTACAGAATAAACCTGTTACCACCTCACAGGTTAAACATTCCGATTATCAGCAAGGGATATTTTTATATATTATATCGGCATAGTACATGGACAGTATATACTACTGTCTATGAAAAGAATAAGAAATCACTGAACGGGATAGATCCGGCGACCAAGTGCACCTCTAGCAGACGTTCTACGTAAAATTCCTAAAGACAAGATAGCACCAACTAAAGAGTGTTGTACCATGTGTAAGTCATTGATCAGTGTGTGTGATTGTACATATCTTGGAAGTGGTCACTTACTCTACGTTGGAGACGAAAAAATGTCATTGAAGTTCGAACACAATACCTACCAGACTTGTGTGATTTATTTATTATTATTTTAATTTAATTTTATTATAATTTATTATAATTTGTAATTATTATTATTATCATTATTATTATCATTATCATCATAATTATTGTTGGTGGTATTGTTGTTGTTATTTATTTATTTATTTATTTATTTAATACGCGGAATCCATTCCCCGTCACACGCTTTTGTTACTAATCGGTCGATGTGTTCTATTAACATAACGTCATCTCTTCTGTCTATGGCGTCATAGCAACAGGTCTTTGATACTACTAGTACTGGCAGTAGTGTTTTACTTTTTTCCGTTGCGTGACTGACAAAATGTTTAGCAAAAAACCTGTTATTTTCCTAGTCTGTATTACTTTTGTAATGGCGATTGCAGATATTTCCATGGTATCGCTTTATGTGCAGAATCCAAAGTAAGTATTGATTCGATGCATAAAGGTATAATATGACCTCTCTAACGCTTTGAGGTTTTTTAGTAATAAAATAATAAGTACAATGCGCGGTTCAATGAAATTTTTTCTTGTAAAACCCTAAGCGAAAGTACAGGCCAACGCATCAATTACAAGTCCCTTAAGCCAGGTCAGGTTTCGCCCTCAAAGTTGCGCCCCCCCCCCCCGTTTCATAATTGTTGAAACCGCCCCGTAGTACGGTTCAACAGTTTAAAATATTAATGTCTATGCTAGCAAGAGTTATCATTTAATTTGGATCAAATCTGAATAATACCTCTTTCAGAATATGTTATCGATGTCATATCGTTTGGGGTATGGGCGTACATTCCGGGAGGGCACGCCCCCTGCCCCAACCACTTTTGGGACAGGGGGTACGCCTATATAATTATCCCCCCCCCCACACTTTTTGCTTGGATAAATAGAAATTAAAATGACAAAATAATAATCTTTACCAGTATTTCTCTTTATTGTATCGATGTAACACTTAACCATGTCGTCTTAGCGCTAATTATACCGAAGTACACAGGGGGTCTATAATGGCGTCAACCATGAGTGGGATGGTGGGGGAAGGACACATCCTTCTCACTCTTTGGACTGGGGAATGGTTTGTTCCCTCACTTTTTTGACAAGGGGTAGTCCGTCCACAGCCACTTTATGAGGCACCGTATAATGTATACTTTCTTCTAGTAAGCGGATATGAAATAAAATTACCATCAAACGTATCCATTTTTAAAAGCTCATTTTATTGATTTGACGTTTGGTGCATTTATTTTAGCTTAAAGGCATATTCCTACGGAATTTAAGGATCTTTGTGCTCTAAATATTAATTACAAATAAAATTTACAGGCATTTGCGATACTAGATCTCGCTTTTATATCACGCAATACGTATTACCTAAACCATGGTATAGGGAATTCTATGTCGAGTTTATGGTTTATGATTTATTTGTCCGTGAGCATAATTCATTATTATTTTTTTAAATATTGATAACAAGCGAGATGCGGAGGTTATGTAAGTAGTTCAATGAAGTATTTTTATGGACAAATCAAATGTTTATATTTAAAATTAATTATTTGTTTGGAAATTAATTAGGTCGAGGGTCCGTGAAACTATGCGTTTAAGTAGGTATTGGGGAAATGGTCGCCGTTTATCAGCTCGTTTTGCATCTTTATTTATGCAAAATAGTTATCAACTTATGGGATCTGTTGAAGTGAGAGATAAAAAATTAATAGTTTTAATATTGTGTGTTACACTAGTACCACCATCAGTAATCTGGAGTTGAAGTTATAAACAGTTTAGAATAGTGTACACTAGTATCACCATCAGTAATCTGGAGTTGAAGTTATAAACAGTTTAGAATAGTGTACACTAGTATCACCATCAGTAATTTGGAGTTGGAGTTAAACAGTTTAGAATAGTGTTTCCGTGTGGTGAGACCAAAATGCCATTACATTTTTCAGAAGAGGTATCGTCATTGCAACAAACAGACAAAGGATGATCTGGCGAGAGAAAGGTGACGAGAATTGTCGAAGCTACTTAGCTAAAATTATTTTGTTTTTTAACTTTAGAGTTATGTTTCTATATTTTAGGTTATATTACGAAGTACAAAATGTGACTATGAAGCTGAAAAATCAGTTTGATCATTTCTCGAATTCTCCACATCTTCAAGTACTGTTTGACCTTGTTTCAGGTAATATAAAAGTTAGGGACCGCTTATTTATTTAATTATTTACTTATTTTATTAGTATGTTTTTAAATAATAATTATTATTATTATTATTATTATGTATTTGGCAGGAGGAACTATTTTCAAGTAAATATAATTATTATCATCGACATTGGCTATTGGTACTGTCGTCAGTATCCATAAGTCTAAAGAAAATCAGTATTAAATTTTTTGGTTTTCTTATAACAATATTTTTTTTAATGATTTTTTTATTCCCTTGAATTAATATTGTAAAACATATTCTGTACGCTAACGCAATTCATAAAAATAATAATAAAAAAAAAAATCTCATGTGAACGGCGAATTGTTATTCAAGTCACTTTCGGTGAATTAGGATATATTACGAAATTATTGGCAAATATGTGAAAGACCAGTGGCGGATCCAGAAAATCCACTTGAGAGAGCCCTAAAGAATCATCCCATTCTTTAAGGTTAACAAAATAATAATAATTTTAATTTTAATCGCAAAAGTTGGGAGGGTCTGGCGCCTCACCTAGTTCCACCACTGAAGACGTTTTGCTAATTCTGTAAACAACAAATTCTTGGCTATTTACGCCATTCATCAACAGGAACTGATAGCAATGTATATTATTTACGCCATTCATTAACAGTAATTGATAGCAATGTATATAATTTACGCTATTCATCAACAGTAATTGATAGCAATGTATATAATTTACGCCATTAATTAACAGTAATTGATAGCAAAGTATATAATTTACGCCATTCATCAACAGTAATTGACAGCAATGTATATAATTTACGCCATTCATCAACAGTAATTGATAGCAATGTATATAATTTACGCCATTTATCAACAGTAAATGATAGCAATGTATATAATTTACGCCATTTATCAACAGTAATTGATAGCAATGTATATAATTTACGCCATTCATCAACAGTAATTGATAGCAATGTATATAATTTCGCTATCTTTCTAGCCAGGATATTTGAATGTAACCTAGATAGGATAGAATTGTTGAGGAAAACCGAATAACAGTGCGTCATGGACAGGAAACTAAACGGTTAAATATTAAAAATATTCCAGAGATCGCAGCTTTAAAATCATAAAACAAGTTTCGTTCGTTACAGAAATTGAGTACTTATCCCCCCCCCCTCTCTCTCTCTCTCTCTCTCTCACTGCCTGTCTCTCTTTCTCTCGCTCTCTCTGTATCATCGCTAGCTCGTTCTGTCTGTATGTCTGTCCGGACGGTATCTCTCTTTCTCTTTCTTTATATATTTATTGTTTGTTTTTTTCAGGATTTTTCAATAATGTTACCTCGGCGATTATGGTATTTTCAGTGTTCGGTAAATATTGGAATTTTGTTGTTTGGGTTTCAATCCTTGGAGGGGAGGAGTATTTTGGGGGGGGGGCGGGGAAGCAGGGAAAGAGGGGTTTTCTTTGTGTTTGTTTTTTTAGCTTGACACATAAGAAGTCATTAGCCAAGGGCCATGACTATTATTTATAGTTGTTTTGACAATTTTCGATGGTTATATTTACATTACGTTTTGTTACTTCACTAATTTTTATTTAAAAAAAACATTTTCCGTCTGTAATTTAACACCATTAATCAAAGTTTTAGTAATGAAAATTTATTGCCCATTAGGCTTATTCAAAATATAAATTTGGCAACAAAACGTGTTTAAATAAATTAAATGACACGAGTTCAAATTGTTGTTATATTATATCATTGTTGTTGTTGTTATTATTTTGATGTTGATGTTTTTGTTGATGATGTTGTTGTTGTTGTTGTTCTTGGTGTTGATGTTGTGTTAAAATCGAATGTTTTCTTTCTTGCAGCTGGGATTACTGACAGACTTTTATCAAGGATAATGAACTTTTGGCGGCAGATCATTGATAAGCTCTCACCAGCAACGGACCCTATCACGGAATCAGATACAGAAAGTTTCCCGATTGAGGAGCATAAACATTCCGTGAAAAGAAGCGCCAGTAAAACGAAACGGAGAAAGAAACGAAACAATACAAATAGCAAGAACAACCAAAAATGACCAACGCCATACCAGCCAGTCTCCTTTTACCGTCGAAAAATTGATTCCAACTTTTTGACGAGCCAAACATTGTTTTTTGTTTTTTATTGTCAAAAAAGTAATCATGCAGTTTGTTGATTCATATTTATGCAATTGTTTATTCATCTAAAAAAAAAATTATGAAATTTATAAATTCTAAAAAATAAATAAATGCTCATCTTAAGACTGTTAAGTGTTTATTTTATTTATATATAATCGTCAAGACAACTAATAAAATTTGAAATGAATTATAATGGCAAACGATATGATCTACAACATTTGCAAATATATAAACCAATAGTTGACAGGGTCGGGGGAGGGGGTTGCATTTGCCCTACCACATTCGGGCAAAATGTTGGAACTTTTTATCTGTGTAAAACTTTCGGGCTAATCAACCGTTCTGCCACCCACTTAACCAAGGAGTCCCTTTACGCCCCTGAGTCCCTTTACGCCCCTGAATATCTTAATGTACTTTAATACATCTTTAACTGAACTGTATGGAAAAGATATAAATTTTGATTGTTTCCCATATTAACATGAACTTGACCCCAACATATACTAGTGTGTGAATAAATACAGGGTTAGAAACACGAAAAATTTACAGATTCACGTGCTTCGTCGTGCAACCTTGAGCCAAAAGAAATACACTATATGACAAACTCTTATGGCATACATTAAGCCAAAGGACCCAGCTTTCCAAAATGCACTTAATATGTGGAACAGGTAATTTATATTATAAATATGCTGATACAGCGGATAATACAAACACACTATTGTGGTTCATCAGAAGCCAATGCAAAGGGGGGTGGGGGTGCCAAATGTGGTGGGTAAATAGGACTGAGGTGAAATGGTTAATTTTCATGTCCTTACAGTAGGAAAATATTTTTTTTTTTAAATCATGTAATGGGAGAGGGGTGTCTGGATCCGATACTGTTCATCATGAATAAACACTAACCTGAAGGATTCTGTAGCTGGAAAATGGTGGCCGGGTTTTGTTTCGATCCCTTTGCAAAGCTCGTCTGGAATAAAGACTTATAGTCTGTTAACGCTACTTGGAATATGGATTTTTGTCGATTACTTACTTTAGTTTGCGTGAACCTAGGTGAAAAAGGACTAGAGTTTTGGAAATAACAAAAATGTCCTATGTTCCAGTTATTTTTCATTACTTTGTTAAATAATAATTTAAAATATTACCTATTCATTCGTATAGGAAAAACTAATATGTTTCACAGCGATTAATAAGCATGCAGGCCCGTACGCAGGATTTTCTTTAGGGGGGGGGGGGTGCGTTTGTGAAGGCCCAAAGGGCCTGAACTGCTATTCAAGTAAATTTTGACTGCTGTTTAAACAACACAGAACCAATGGACACAACAATCCAGACAAAAAAAATAGGATTTTTTTTATTTCGAAAAACATGAACATTAATGAGGTAAGTTATATATTTTTTTTTAATTCGTCAAACACCATGTTCCAACTGGCGGCGAACGAAATTTAAGGGTCTTTATGCTCTAAATATAATTACGAATGAAACTTACATGCATTTGTGATACTAGATCTCGCTTTTATAAGACGTTTTAACTGAACCATGGTACAGGAAATTCCATGTCGAGTTTATGATTTATTTGTCTTGTCCGTGAGCATAATTCATTATTATTTTTAAAATATAGATAATAAGCAAGATGCGGTGGTTATGTAAGTAGTTGAATGAAGTATTTTTTATGGACAAATCAAATGTTTATATTTAAAATTAATTCTTTGTTTGGAAATTAATTAGGTCACGAGTCCGTGGGAGTATACGTTTAAAATCTTTTTTCCAGGATCTACATTTCAATATTTTCCCAAGCAAATTCGTGGCCTTGTACATCGCTAGTCCACCGTTTCAATGTCACAATTCTTCCGGCAACCGTGTATAATTAAATAACACATCAATGAGATACACTTTATTATCATTTGAATCTCGTAATAAACACCACGTTTATACATGTATGGCTTTGGACTTTAGACACGTGCTTCACAGAAGAAATCCGCTACATCCACATAGGCTACTCTTTCCGATCAGTAGCGAGGGTTCTTTTATATGCACTTTCTCGCAGGCACGATGGCCTTTGATACACCACTGGGTGACGTCACACATTTACTAAAATAAAACAAAATGTTGATGTATGACGTCATACAAGATAACAGTAAATAACGTTTATTGAAATAATGAGTACTCAAGATAGAAAGGCGGTCGGTAAAGAATTTTTAATGTAAGTTTTGGGAAATAATACTGTGCAGGTAATGTATTTTTAATATTCTATTTTAATGTCGGATTTTACTTTTGCGTGTAATTATGACCTCAAATCATTGGGTTTCATTTTTGTTAATACAATAAAAAGCTACGCCTAAGACAAGTTACACAAATCTTAAACAATTATGGCACTGTCAAGACTTTATAATTCCATTTTGTAAATACACATTTTTTATAAATGTTTGGATTGGTCCAAATGATATCATGTGACTTAAAAAACAAAAACGTTCATAGATGCCTGAACCTCAATTTTGCACTATTTCGGACTATAACCGAAACTGTTTTATGCATTATGTCAACAAAGGAATCACCAAGGAATTCACCCAAAATTCTATTTTTAAACATCAAACGATGACGTCAAAATAACAGATGTGTCTACCAATTTGTTAGGAGATTTTAATTTAGAAACTATTTGTTTTCATCTATAACGAAATATGAGCTTGGTACTGTTTAATCTCGCACATGTCGTAACGGTCGACACATTATTTTGCCTACTTTCACAATTACAAAGCCAGTGAATACAACAGAAACATGCGACATACCGGTTTCATCTATTCCTGGTAACATTGATCACACTTTGTCGATGTAAAATCTGTCATCACATGGAATTTTCATATTTAAAATTTGGTAACTATAATTTCAACACTGTAATCGGATATCCACCTTCATAAAATGGCCCACGTTCACAAATTTATAGTTAAATTTTCATACACTAACCGCTTCTCCACATGCACATTTTACTATACAAAAGGGATCATTTTATGTGTTTATAGAATCGTTTACATTAACTTAAATAACTATTAACGTTAGTTGTTTATGTTAAATTATGAATTTGCCTGGCTGATACTCACATTTATTACAATAATTGTGATAAATCGGTATTTTTGTATGTAAGAAACCGATCTTCTCATTCGGTTTTTGACGGGAAAAGCCGAACATCAAGGATGGGGTTTCCCTAAAGCTGTGTATGAATTTCGCGTTAATGAGATAGAAAATAGGTGGACAAAAGATTTCGATTTTTGTTGGAAAAAAACCCTTTAAATTAATGATAAAGTTATACATTTGGAATAATAAGAATTGAACTTGATAATGTTTGAGGTTCATGGAAGTATGAACCACTAAACAGATTTGCACACTGTATGAACGGCGTAGCAATAGTGCAAAATTATCACTGCACAAGAATGAAGGTATCAACATATGCATTATTTTGCTAGATAAATTAACAAAATCTAATTAATACTACGTAATTCTGCAAGACGTACCAGGCGCGGATGCAGGATTTCTGAAAGGTGGGGTGCAAATGTAGATTTCTGAAAAGGGGGGTCCAAAAGTGATGAGTGAATAGAAATAGGTGAAAAAATGATAAATCTTCACGTCCTCCCACTTGTAAATTGGTTTTAAAAAAACATCAAGAAAAGGAGGGTTCCTGACACCCTGGACCCCTTCCCCGTGGTTCCGCTAGTGCGTACTGATAAAATAAATAGTTATCATACATGGCGCAAGTGACGGGATAGCATCAACTCTCCCTTATCTACATTAATACAAGGTCTACCAGCAAGATAAGAACAACACAATGTCAGTTTGTAAGATGTGTTTAATGTTTCTCGCAGGATGATAGTGAGCTGGTATTTATTCGAGATTTCACTGACACACCGTCATCCTGCAGGATATATTAACATTTTATCAACACTCATTTTACAGGACTATGGGCGTAAATACCGGGGAGGGGGGTAGAATGGGGGTCGCCTATGTAATTATCCCCCCACTTTTTGCTCGAAAAACTGAAATTAAAATAATCTTCAATAATATTTCTCTTTACTATATCAAAGTAACACTTACCTATGTTGTCTTAGCGCAAATATAGTCATGCTGAAGTACACAAGGGGTCTATAATGGCGTCAACCCGGGGAGGGGGGTGGGGGGGCGGGAAGACAGTGGGATTATGCCTCCCCCACCCGCTTTTTGGACAGACGGGATGTTCCTTCCCTCCCCCCCGCACCACTGTGTGGACA
>JAULBS010048263.1:0-23582 GCA_032355785.1 Symmetromphalus regularis
GCAGTTTGGGCTATTTTCTATTCCAACCAGTGGTCCACAACTGGTTCATCAAAGGCTGTGGTATGTGCTGTCCTGTCAGTAGGATGGTGTATATAAAAGATCCCTTGCTGCTTATTGAAAAGAGTAGCCTATGTGGCAGTAGCAGATTTCATCTAAATAAATGTCAAAATGACCATATGATAAGATAAAAATCAATGTGCTCTAGAGGCGTCATTAAATAAAACAAACTTTACTTTTCTTTTTATATTTTCAGTTTATGTTCTGAACATAACACTCTCAGTCGAGCAGCAAACAATAATTGTGCCTAGTGACATACAGACTCAGAGAGAATTCAATTATTAGTCAAAATGTTTTTTATCTTCTTGACTGAGAGTGTTATGGTCAAGCTTGGATGATAAAACTCAGGAAAGAAACTCCCACAGGTCCAGAACACAACATAAAAATAAAAGAGTAAAAGTAATAAAAAAATGCAAAGTTAACTTTTTGGGGGACATCCGGTACTTTGAAAATGCATTACCCAACAAGAAGCAAAGAAAATTGTGTTTTCATGCTTGTTTGATTATATATAGAATAATAGCTCATGACATTTTAATTTTATATTTTACAGGAGAATGTTCCAGATTCTAGATTGTGATTCAGAATGATGGAAATTGAGTCTCGCAGCTGTCTGACACTGCCGCCCTCCACCCTCCTCTCTCAGCGCACCAGTACCCCCATCAGTCACCACACCACCACCCAAGTGATCAGTCACCGGCCAATCATAAACCAACCAGCAAGCAATATGATCATCGATTCTTCCATCCAACACATAGACACCGCGGTGGCACCCCCGTCACCCCAGAAAGACCACCTACCAATGGACGCACCCGTTACTGGTGCCAGGACAGATCTGTGTTCTCCAGAAACAGTGGAAAATAGTTCCGTTTCACCACAGACGGATACCGATTTGCCAGAAATGGTTGCTAAGGAACTGGAGGTAAAAGAAGATGCAGTCAGTTATTCTATTAACGAAGAACAGATTTCGCAAATGGTGACGGAAAATGGTTTCGTTAATGGTGATGAGTCAGACCACAATCCGTCGCCTCCTGATCTTAGCGTGAAAAATGGAGATTTAGAAAGCAGTGTTTGTAACAGTCCTATTTCGAGTGATATCAGCGAGAAACAGAGGTCACGCAGAAAACCCACTCTGGAAGACATCGTCCGACGAATGAAGACGGAGACAACTTACGCAAGTGACGATAGTGACGGCGAGATGACAAACGGTCACTTGTCAATTGATATGAATAACGGTTTGGATGAGGTGGACGGCGGCTCTCCCGACATCAACATGGAAAACCCACAATCCATAAAACAAGAAATGTTGGCGGAGAATCGTCTTAACCTTTCTAAAGACAATTCGGAACAACCTGTAAAAACAGTTCCGATAGACCCAATGCTGATGTCTCCGAGATTGGCAGAACATTTAGAGTCGAAGGAGAATCACCCGATTTTCCCGAGTCCAAACGGTAGCTTGCTGTCATCTTTTCCTATGGCTTCCAATATCAGTGAAACTGCTTTTTCTCCACATGTATACGCCACACCAAAGCTTAACAATTGGTTTCCCGGATCATTTAATGGGTTGCCACTCTTCCCGTTTTCACCGAGCCCTATTGATCATAATTTTGCTCGTAAGTTTCTTCCATTTGATAGCAAACTGGCAGCTGAGGTCGAGAAGGACTATCTTAAGTGCCAGTATTGTGAACGGACATTTCGACGACAGAAGAACCTAGAGAATCATATCGAGAACACCCACCATGGCAAGTCACCGGTGCGACGGCGAGAGAACGGCACGGATATGTACTTCAAGTGCACACACTGTCCCTACACGACAAAACACCAGAGTAACTTGTACGTTCATCTCCGAATCCACACTGGTAAGAAAATGTTGCTTTTTACTTACAAATGTTTGGAGAAAAGTGTTAATATTCTTAAATGTACTTTTTACTTACAAATGTTTGGAGAAAAGTGTTAATATTCTTAAATGTACTTTTATTGCAACACTAGAAACTGAATGCCATTCAATAAAACTCACTATGTGATACCATTACCATTTGTTTAGAAAAACGATGTTTAATGATACCTTGTGATGCCAAAACCAAGAATCATACCGAGAAACAGTACATCAAACATGCAGTTTGGGGTCCAACGAAACACCAAAAAGGACTGAAATACACCAAAAAGGACTGAAACATCTTTTATAATATTTTTCTTTAATAAACGCTATTAAAAGACTCAAAGAAGGGGTTATTACAACTTCTGGAAAATGTTCTGTAACGTTTTTACAGGATAAAATTGTGGTCCATTTCGGCTTTTTGTCAGTCCATTTCTGTCCATTTTGGTCATTTTCGGTCTTTCATCACTGTGCATTTTGTGAGGTTATCTCCATATATCCAAATTGTGGACAATTGTGAAACATATTGATCCTACGGGTGAAACATATTGATCGTACAGGTCAAACATATTGATCCTACGGGTGAAACATATTGATCCTATAGGTGAAACATATTGATCCTATGGGTGAAACATTGATCCTACAGGTGAAACATATTGATCCTACGGGTGAAACATTGATCCTACGAGTAAAACATAAATTGATCCTATGGATGAAACATATTGATCCTATGGATGAAACATATTGATCCTATGGGTGAAAGTAAATCAAAACTCTTCTGTTACCACACATATTGGTACATGTACTTGTATTACTTTTCCATTCCAACCAGTGATCCACAACTGGTTCATCAAAGACGGTGCATATAAAAGATCCCTTGCTGCTTATCGGAAAAGAGTAGCCTATAAAGTGGCTGCAGGTTTCCTCTAAATACATATGTCAGAATGACCATATGATTGACGTCCAATAGCCGATGATAAAAGTCAATGTGCTCTAGAGGCATCATTAAATAAAACAAACTTTACTTTTTTATTTTTTATTACTTTTCTTATGGCATTTATGCATTTGGGCTATTTCTTGTTCCTGCCAGTGGTATACAACTGGTATAACAAAGGCTATGGTATGTATTGTCTTCTCTATGGGAACGCCCATATAAAAGATCACTTGCTGCTATTTGGAAAGAGTATCTTATGTGGAAGTACATTGTAGCAGGTTTTCTCTGAAGACCAAGACTCGTAACATCAAATGTTTGACATATCTAATAGTTGCTAATATGTTGAGGTGTCATTAAACAAGCAATCCTTGTTGGGTTTTTTTTTCATGACACCTGTCATCCATTTCCTTACTTTTTTTCACTCAGTATATTAATAGAATCTATCACTGTTGTGAGGTATAGACAAGGCAATTCCAACTCAAAGGAGAAAATGTGCTTGTGAGGGCCAAGGTTTACAAAGGCCCTTTCAAAAAGAGTTTCTCCCACGGGTTGGAATTGCCTTATCTATACCTCACAAACGGTGATTGATTCTTTTTCTTTTTTTTAAACTAAAAACAAAATGTATTTCCAGCAACATGACGTTATGTTGTATTTTTCCTTGTTTTAGTTACGTCATTTCCACTTTTACAAATTATAATGACGTCATAGTTAGTATAGGCATTTCATTTTTTTATTTATTCAATATTAATTAAAATAAATATTTGTTATTATTACTTTACATTTTTAATTAAATTTTTTATTTCAATACATGAATATTGGTTTGCCGGAAATGCGTATGTAGAAATTGTCTAGCCCATGGGTCGGACAGATTAATCTAGCCCTCGGGTAGACAGATTTTCTAGCACCGTGCAAAAGCTGGATAACCAGTGGGCAAGAATACTATTTTCAAGTTATTTTCAAACCAGACTATGAAATAATTGTATACAGTGTATTTAGTCTATGGCCGTCAGAATTAAAAATTTATATAACCCATAAATGGGTCATGCAAACACACATTTATGTAATTCATTTCATTTTGCATAACCCATTTTAAAAATATAACTCCTTGTAAAATATACTGTGTAAACAAAAAGTGGGTTGTATAAAATAACTCACTACACACAAAATAAATAATCTTACGCATTATTTTGACAAACCCGTAGATTAGTTTTGTGTGTAAAATAATTTGAATTGTTATTTGTAGGTGAGCGGCCCTACATTTGTGGAGCATGTGGTGTGCAGTACAGTCAAAGCCACAGTCTGAAAAGTCACATCATCAACAAGCATGACGGCATCATGTCGTACTACATCAAAGAGAAGCGCACACGGTCGCCTCGAGGCATGGGATACCTCACGCACATCATCCCCGACTCACAAATGTTCAAAATGCCACCAGCACCCGGCATCGTACCCAGCATTGCTTCTAGTTTAGACCTGGCCAAACCGTTAGACATAACGAAAACAGCCATGGAAAACATGTCGCCTCGTCACTGGTGGCAGAAATCTAGTCCACAGCATTATCTCTTAAACGGCCACTCATCTCCGAACTACGGCGACGTTCCCGCCAGTCGAAGTCCCACTTCATTGCAGCAGCTTACTTCCAACGGCCACACCCCCAGCAGTCACATGATGACGACACCGACGTATTCCATGAATCAGTCGCCAATCGTCGCAGTGCAAGAAGATGCATGCGGCGCCATTGATCTGAGTAAAAAGTCGATGAAGGAGCATCTGCTGTCGAGTCTTTCCAACAACCACGACGGTTTGTTGCCGCTACACAACCGATCCTTGTGCAATAACTGTCTCCACGGCGACAAGCTACGAATGCTGCGTATGAATGTGGTGCGAATGCTCAGCATTCTGGTGCCCAATCTGAATTTCGAGGAGAAAGGGATCAGTGCGGATAGCGACTCCGTCGATGAGCTGTTACAGGATGTCATAGAGAGCAATACGCACGATGAAGATATGGTTGAATAACTGGGTTTTTAAAAATCTTCTTGCATAAAGATCTCATAGTTTATTATATTGTACGGGAAAACGTCGGCTCAGAGCATGTTACAAACATTATTACATAATGAGAATATATTTAGTATTTTCATTGGTCGAAAACTGGTCACATGACCACCCGTAATGAAATTTTATAAATGGTAGTTTTGTAACACAACTGAGGAATTTGTAGAGAATAAAAATTTAGTGCTATCTGTACATTCTTAGGATTGTGTCCCAGAATGCAGTTAACCCACAGATTACCCATGAGCACTTTCTGTTCTAGGTCTGGTGACTTTCCCTAAATCAGGGGACACACTAGGATCTCTGTAGCCTCGAAGCAGGTATCCGGGGAAACCTATAAATGCAATTAACCCCTAATTTTGTTAGAAAAGAAGATCAAAATATTTAATAGGTTAAAAATATCCCAATGTACCTAAAGCATTCCCCTCTTTTGTGAAAGTGTAGATCCATCTATGAGAAAGAGAATCAAGTGAATTTATTATAACCTAACTTTCAATCATTTTATCTTAACTTGTATTTAGCATGCTCTGGGCCTTCTCTTTGTAAATGACAGATTTACATTACTTTACATTCACTGATTTACACACAAACTAATTAAACATTTCGGTAACAAAGTCGAATATTCGTTCCTTATTGATTATATGAACAATTTTGTAAAATATTGTCCCTGGAATAATGTTCTAAAACTGAAAAGATACACTGAGAAATAATCTTGTCAGTTTTCTGCTTTTGCAGCAAGATTTAAATTATTTTTGTCATTTAAGGAATAAAAATATGTGTATACAGATATCATTTTTAGAGATATACTAATGTACTATAGTGTTTTATCTTTATGAAGATACTCTAAAGTTAACTCTAATCACGATCAAAAGGGAAAAGATGTCTCTAAACATGATGAACAAAGGGAAAGATAACTCTAAATACAATGAACAAAAGGAAATAACTGTTAATAATCTTTGTTACTGAGATGTTTGGTTTGATATAATTATGGGAAAAAAGTGATCAAATTGGAAATGCATTTAGTGTGTGATGTCTAGTTTATCGTGAAAATTGAAAGTCAAACTTTGTTATCTCAAAATTGTACCTACCAAAATCATACATTTTATAAATCGGCTCTTCTTGATACACAGTGAAATGGTATAATAATTTGTTGGATATAAAACAATGTAACAACAATGATGAATATGCTAGATTTGGAATTATTATTCTCTGAAATGCACCGATCACAAGTTATGCCTTATCTACAATATTTGAAATAAAAAAAAGTTTCAAGATAACGAAGACAATTAGAGAAAACAAAGTTTGGCCTATTTTCATCATGTTTACAGAAGCAGAACAAGTGCTGAACTATTTTGTTTTTGAGAATCTGTCTCAGAAAGGACATTGTTTTTGATGTTCTTCGTTTGGTGCAAATTGTCTCCCTTTTGGAGCTAGCTGTGAAGTACTTAGTGTTCTTAGCGACAAACATATCTCCATTAACGTCAGCCCAACCCATATCTTATACACTGTTGTTGATTACCATATTGTAGATTGTATCTGTCCGATACAATCAATTGTTGAAGCATTTTAAACAGCCATTACTTAATCGTAGTCCTTGTGGTATTTATGAGTTTTTATCCCACAATGCAACACTTGTACATCAACATTCGTTGTGACGCTATTTCTGGTGCCTAAATCACCATTTCTCCATCTGAGAGAAAGAAAAAAAAAAGAAAGTATTTTTTTGTGAAATAGTATTACGTCATATTTATGCATATTTTGGGACCAATGATAAGCAATTTCTATTTGTGTTTAAGATATTTTTTGCCAAAAATGTTATCAAAATGACGAAGAGTCGTTAAATAGGTGAAGTCATATGTCACTCAATCATGCATTTTCCATTTTATTAATTTTACGTCATCTCATTTTCATCATCATATTAAATAAAACATTCCTTGTTTTGTTTATTTTCATTGTTGATGCTGTGAGCATTCCATGTGTACCGATGCATCATTTGAATGGTGCAGACAATTGTAACATAAAATTATTTACATATGTTATTCACGATGTTAGAACAACAACTTTGTGACCAGTTCCTACCCTGCGCAGGTGACTGTATGTCGTTTTCAGTCAATATGTACATTTCTCTATCAATTTCATTTTTTTTTTTTTTACTTTTATCCGTCTTTTTTTTTTCTTTTTTTTTTGACATTTCTCTGTCAATTTTATTTGATTATCTGCCATAATGAAAAGTATAAATTTTCCTGTTTGAATATTGTTGTAAGAACCAATCAGTGTTTCTTATTATAGCCTTGATTATGCAGATTATGTGATTATCTTGAATTAAGATCATTTTCTGTTCATTAATTTCAGCCTGGTTTATAAAAAGTGAAATGTGTTTTGCAAGTTTCATTTTGAAAGTATCGTATTTCTCTGTTGGTAACTAATGGAATAAACCAAACACATTTTACATATATATTTCATCCAGCAGATGCATGTTCAGAAATGTTTACAGGGCTGATCCTTAATATATAAATTAACATCTGCCATCAAGGTATTGGATACATTTATTTAAAAAAGAAAATTTTGAGCAAGAGGATTTAAAAGTCTGAAACACTCCCCAGCTTCGGACACACAGAAAGGGTTTAGGGGAATTACCCCCCCTCCCCATTTGTTTCTCACTTTGTGTATAAAAAAGAGGAAATGAGAGGAAACCCATGTTACAAACGTTTATTACTATACTTACATATTTAGGAGATCCCCATGGTTCCCCACATAATTTAATGCCTTAAAAAGGGAAACCAAACAAATTTGCCAATCGGACCTCTCCTTTCTATACAACCTGTGTCTGCACCTACTCCTGTAATAACACCTGAACCAGGCTGTATCTTAAACTAATGCTGATGGAGTGACTACAAGGGTTTAAACTCTGAAATACCCCCTGTCCTTATTGTGAAGCGGGCTGTATCTAAAAGTGAACTCTGATGGAGTGAGTAAAACGGATGATGTACAATTGACTGAAAACGTCTCGGGATCCTGGGTGCTTCCATTGTGCCCAATAACAGATTTCTATATTGATTATATACATGGTTGTGAGTAACACTGTGCCAGTGAATGAATCAAGTTATCTATTTTCAACCCATGCATGCTGTTACGTAATGTGATTTTAGCTGTAGTTCTTAACATGGTAGCAGGAGATGGAGATAGCGGCAGTCGGACGAGATTTCTTCCATTTCTAATGATTAGGTTAATCTTGTGGTGCACATTAATCGGCAGATAATACCAGATTAACAACAAAAAGAGTAGCTTGTGTGGTGGTAGCTTGTTTCTTTCATAGATGATGTGATAAATACTGTATTTTGCTACCTAATAGCTGATAATTAACATTTGTGCTGGGTGTTATTAACATTATTTTGTAAACTAAATTTCTACTTTAATAGAAATTCTGGTCGGAAACTTTTTAATTTTTGAGGAGGGTATGAAACCAGATAAAATTCATAAAAATCAATATAGTAGAATTATGTAAAAGAAACTTAAGTCAAACTATATCTTTTTGCCACCACACTTAAGACACTGCAGAAATGTATGCTATTTTTACCAAACAGGTTTACACATACTCTAACCTTTGACATATCAAATGAAATAAGATAAAACTAAAAGAAAAACATGGCTGTAAAAAACAATAAGATTACTGTAACATGAACAAGTTTTCTTCAGTTTCAGAAATGGAACAAAACTCAGTCTCAAAATGGCTGCTGCTTTTTACCAGAACCCCTGATAGCTCTCCATATAGTCTCGTGCCTGTTTCGGTGTCCTTTGATCTTGTGACCTTGAATATTTTAATATTTGAACAAAGTCCTATGCGGAAGCAATAAGTTGTTCTACGGTGCAGCTGATTATAGCAAACTCGAAGTTTAGCATTTGATAATAAACTACTAGCAAAGCTACTTATATTTTTATAATCATCAAAGATTTTTCTTTCTGTGGTTGTCATGATTTAACTGTGTACATAACATTTCTTGATAATGTCTTCCGTCATTTTTTTTTTCTGAAATAAGTGAATAACTCTTTTTAATTGAAGAGAGAGAACCACATATAACCATACACTGTACGGCTTCTAAGATGGTTGTGAGTCGCCCTACACGCCTTTATATGGAGTCATAAGAATATACCACAAAATAACGTTTATCAAAATATATATATATGTTTTATGTGCTTATATTTAACAATTGACCATTTTAGATAAATTTATCCTGATGATTTGACTTTTTTTTTTGTCATTGTTTTCCATAGTTACATGTTGTGCGTTGCAGGTCACACCTAGTTGCCAAAGTTTGTTGTGTATTCTTGATGTGTACTTAAGAAGTTCAGTCCATTATTATCCCACCAATCAGAAGATGTTTAACATATAGCCAATCAGCTGATGGTCACACTAATATTAGTTTTGTTATGTACTTATATTTTTACATATTATTCCAACATTGTCTCAGTTTTATTGTATTTCTAACCTGTTTTTTGGGGATCCTTTCAAATGTCATGTATTATTTTGTAATATTGTAAATGAAGATTTCATTTTGTGAAGAGAGAAGCATTTTTGATAGACTGAATCTGATGTGTGTCTTTTTGCAATATGAATCACAGACAATAGGTGGGCAGCACAAAGGTGGAAATTTAAAATTAAAAAAAAGTGACAATTTTTGAGGATCATATGTACTCAATATATACTATTTAAGCAATCTGATTTTTAACTGGTAGTCCAGTAGTGTTTCATATTCATTAATTGTTATTGCAGCATGTTGTGGTATGTATTTGTTTAGTTAATTTTAAACTTGCTAAATCTGGATCCATATCTATGTAATATCAAAGTAAGAATTTTCATCAGAAACTTAGTTTATATTCATAGTCTGATGTTATGAAACTTGGCTAGAGCCTCAGCGGTCCAAAACACATTAGAGGCTGACTCACACTTGACTGTGTGTCAAACTAAATAAATGTTTGACATCCAGTAGCCAATGATTAATAGATCAATGTGTTCTAGCGGTGTCGTTAAACAAAACAAAAACAGAATCAAGGCTAAGTTTAAACCTTTGTTATTTTGAAATTACAATAGCAATACTTGAATTTATGGATTTTTGAACAAATATTACATCCTTTTATGATGTGCAGGTAATAAATAGAATTCTTAATGAATTCTCATGTAATATGGTTTATCTTACAATTTACATATTTTCAATCACTTTATTGGCTTTTGCTTGTGAAGTATTATTGAAACTATTTGTAGTATTAATGGTATTACATGGGATGTAATTTAATATTCTCTATTATGTGTATAATTAAATAAATGTTATTTTTGACTTCTTGAATTCATACCACACCAGCGCTGTTGGTTACTCATTTTCATAAACAACTAACTATCACAAAGTCCATATTTTGTTTATTTTTATACATTTTCTTGTCAGTATTTTGTTTAGTTTTATGAGATTTGTTTTCTCTCTGAACATCCCGCCAGTTTATATTATGAACCATCCCACTGCCAGATTTGTTTGTATTTGAGTTTATTCATTTCATGTCTGTTTTTCAAACCTTTTTTGATTTTTTGGAATTTTGATTTTTGAATTCAGTCAGCAGATGGAATAAAAGTAAAATTTGTTGGTTTGTTTGGACTTGCAGAACAAAAACAAATAGAGAGTAAATCTCTGTGGTCCAGTGGTAGATCGGCGGACTCTCAAGCTGAAGACAGTGGTTCAAAACCTGTTGGAGGCTGGCTCAAAACCTGTTGGAGGCTGGCTCATACTTGACTACATGTCAAAATAACCAAATGTTTGACATCTAATAGCCAATGATTAACAAATCAATGTGCTCTAGTGGTGTCATTAAACAAACAAAAAAGACTTGTTTCCATTTCCTGACGTCTGATGTGTGTGACATTCTAATCTAGTTTACAGCTGACATTTTGAAGATTAAAAAGGAATTTCACTTATGACATGGCCAGAAGAAAAAAAAGCATTTGTGTACAGATTATTTGACAAAATACATAAATTCACAACAAAAATGATTCAATTTAATAAAAAATAAACCAAAATAGAATTATATTTTTATTCCATTACTGCAAAAATTCATGGCTGATCTGAAGAAAAAAAAATGTGTGACTTTGACTTTTGTAATTAACTACATTGTGCAATTATTCATGTCCAATGTGTTCATTTGTGATTCTAGTCCGTATTAACCATATTTGTTTGTTTTTTGAGGGTTTTATAAATGTATACCATGTTGAAACATGCAATAATCTTGTTCAGTTTGTATATTTCTCAAAAATAAACCATCAACTCATACCAAGCAAAACTCTTTGCTGCTGAAAGTAATAAACAACTGATGCTACATTTCATGTCATACCAAAAAACAAATATTTTAAAATTGTAATTTACAAGCAATTTACGAATATTCTTTCTGTATATTTTAATAACAAATGTTGTTTTCTTGTGCAGTTTTTGTATATTGCAAGTCAAATTTGCTGAAGAAATGTTTCCAAATATGTTATTTTAGAATAATAAGTGTGAAAGAATTTATTTTGAATGTTATGGTTATTTAAAATTAGTAAATGTGTAATATCTGTAGAGAAATAGTCTATAATTTAAGCAAACCACCGATGTATCAGTCATTCAACTATAGTATTTTTAGGTTGGTTCTTTTGTTATAAGGATTTCTGTTCAGATTTTGTAGTAATAACATAAAACTTTGGAAAGTACTAGATGGAAAAAGCCCCTTCACCGATTAATCAGTACCAAAATAAAATAAAACCTTTGCTTTAAAGAACAAAATAAAAACATTGCTGATTCGTAGTGTCAGCAGTAATATGATAATTATAATAATATTATAATGATATGAATAAACCTAATAATCTCCCTTTTATAGGTCTTTGTTAACAGTTTGATGAATTTTACTGCTTCTGATTATTTTTTTTATTGAGAAAGTTTTCTAATTTATTACATAATGCTTTGAGAATGTACAAGGGATACTTTACTAAACTGTTTGAAAACGAATATAAAACCATTACATGGTTGGGGGTGATATCTTGTCTAAATGTATTATGTAAATTTTGAATGGCCCTGAACATGATTGTATGATTAATGAATGCATCAATATGTGTTGTTATGTCAGTCACTGCCTAAGTTCATTCCAGAGGTGTGTTATCATGGGAATCTCACAATGTTTTGTCTTTGTCACTATGTATTTCCGTTACGTGACCCGTATTAATAGTGTATGTGTCTGAATGTTTGTATGATTTATACATGTATATGCATGTCTGATTTATTGACCAATCACAATGTTTCTGACATTTGTTTCCTAGTATGTTTGACCTATATGTGTGGCTGATTTATTGACCAATCACAATGTTTCTGATATTTGTTTCCTAGTATGTTTGACCTATATAAGTGTGGCTGATTTATTGAACCAATCACAGCATCTCTGATATTTGTTTCTGGGTATATGTGACCTATATATGTCTGGCTGATTTGCTGAACCAATCAGAGCATCTGTGACATTTGAGTATGGGTATATGTGACCTATATACTGGGTGTTTGATTTACTGAACCAATCAAAGCATCTGTTATATTTTAATCTGGTATTGTGGTTCATTCCAACTGCTGATTTGTATTCCAGATGGTGGGGCTTAATTGATTTATTTTTTATATATATAAAATTTTATAAGTAATGACCATTTTCAAATATTTCTGGAATAAAATATTCAAAATCAAAACTTTACACATTTTGGAATAATAAAAAAAAATTGTTTTAACTTTAAGGTTCATTTACAGTTAAAAAAATATACATACTAGTATATAATCTCAAAACTGAATTTTTATAAGCTAAATGTAATAAAATGATGATGGAAGTTAAATAAAATTGATAATTTCTAATATTAATTTTATAGATAGGAAAGATATGTTAAAATATTCTTTTGAGTATAGGGATGGGGTTTTATAACGTGTGTACTTTGTATGCTTGTGAAAAATGCTGAAAACAAAATGGCTGACCCCTCAAGGAAGAGATATAAGTAGCACATGATAAAGGTCACTTTGTTACACTGTTTTGTTTTGTTAGTATAATACCGTTGAGTATTACTATTTATCAAGTTTATTATAATTATATCCACTTTGTTTTCCTTTTTGTGTTGTTTTTAAAACAAACAATATTTTGTTCATAAAGTGCTGAGCTATACGACACAGTAGTCACGTAACAAATCCACGTTTGTATATTTTAAGATTTCGTTGAAATAAGTTATTAGCTTATTCACTATACACATTGTAGAACAAAAAAAAGAATAACATTGCATTATCTGTTTATTTGTATATCTGAAAAGAAATAATTTTTTTTTACCCGTTTTCATTTTTTGCAATTGTATAGATTTACAAATTTACTGCTGCCCAAATTTTGTTGTCAAGGAAACAATAATTTGTTTTAGACCAAAGACATTGAGGTTTTTTGTATATTGTTGTCGAGATGTCTTCCTGCCCATTTGACCGAGTGTTAAATTGTCTGAATGCTTGTGTTAGCTAGACTTGCTAAAAGCTGTTGTAATTATTTTACATTACGTGCTGGTTTTTTTAAAAAGAAAGGATTTTGTAAATATAGTGTTGTTGATGTTAGTATATTATTATGATTTATGCAGTAGTTTTTGCCAAGTGCTTCAATTTTTTTCAGTATTTTTCTGTTTGTGATGTGTAAGTATACATTTTCTAGCACATGTTTTAGCCAATCACGTTTTTTGTATGTTTGTTTTGTTGATCAGTCATTTAAACATGTGCATTCCATTTTGCAATACTGATGTTATTTTTGTTATTGATATTTTCTCGTCATGATTCTGAAAAGAAATAGGTCACAAAGCATGGTCACTTAAAATTGCTGTTTAGAGTATAATTTTCATATATACATGGTCATTTGTTTGTGTCTATACTTCATGAATAATTGTTTTTGTATACTGTCAAAATGTTTCTTTATGATTGATTCTAAATGAAACTATACTATTTAAAAGCAAAGCACTTTTTTTTAAATTTATTTTTTAATAAAAAAAATTTAAGCAATATAAAATTATTTTGTCAACGAAAGTTTTATAATCTCTTAAAGAATCCATTAAGATAACAGGTTGTTTTTTTGACATCCTTGCCGATAAAAATCAATATAGTTTAACTTGTCAACAAGATAAATTCATTGTAGAAGCATCTTTCAGGTAAATGGCTTTTTATGTGAAATCAGAACGCAAAACCATGACCATAGCCATTATCATTATCATATCACATTCAACACCGATTTATTTATCATCTTCAGAAGAAAAAATATATAATGTGACAAAGATGCCAAATTATTACCACTGTCAAATTTTATGCCAGTCAATGAATCCGGTTTTGTTCACGTATATAGTGATCAAAATAACTGCCATTCCATCACGTGTGTAATGCATCTTTATTTGCCCATTTTGCTCTGTTTTTTACGTTATTACTGATTTGTTTTATATTTTGTTATATATATAGTTTGTGTCCGGTGATATGGACTGAAATTCACCAATGTCTGCTTTAACGGCATTGCTTAGCTGAAAGGCCTGTTTGCTAATTACTGTAAATCTCATATTTATTGCTTCACGACTACTAATGCTTTTGATTTAAGATTAATGCATATTTTAATCAACGTGGCAAGTACAATATTACATAACAGTATTTCCATAAAGCTGTGTAATTGTCTCTTAAATCCAGAATTTAGTAATTTAACATATTTTTACTAATGCAAAATACACAAAAGTATTTCAGTGATGTTGTGTAATTGTCTCCTAAAGGTTGAATATGGGGAATTAATTAATTTAAGGTATTTTTACTAATGCAAAACACAAATGCAACAGCATTCTTTTCTATTAATTAATGATCACCAAAATCATGTTGTGTGATTTTAAAAAAAATCTATTAATTTTGTATTACATGTTTATTTAAAAGATACTAATAAAATAAATAAATAAACATCAAAGAACAATGCCTGTTTTAATACACAAACGTAAACTAATTTATCCCATTTTTTGGTTCCCATTTTGTGTACCCAAATGTAAATTTATTTATTTAATGATCCATCACCCCCACTAAAAATAAACTTGATGTTCGGGTGAACACACACAATATATACATTACATGTATGAAAATACCACTTTAAATAATGTGAAGTAACATTCTGAAGTATACTCACTGAAAACAGTTACGGACCAATTGTAAACTTGTTTTGATGTTTACTTTTGTGGTGGGGGTCATTAAATAAATGAATGAGACCTTTTCTAGAACAACTACATAACTTTTTTCAAGGAGTATACTATATTTAGTATTAATTTCTTGCTAGCAAACATTTCATGATTTACAGTATTTGAAAACCAAAAAATATGCTGTGTTCATTCAGCACAGCGTTCATACTAGAAGTACAGCAAAACATTGTATAATTTAGTAATACAAACGTATATTTAGTTGATTAAGTGAATTGTAGAAATGATCAAAAATTGCTTCATGTTTTTTGTAATGTTCCTTTAAGTTTACCGGTGTTTGTAACAAATATTCCATATGTGTACCTGTACCGTTTTCCTTTGCATAAACATGTATGCATCAACCTTCTGCTGAAAATAGAGCTTCCAAGGGACTTAAACCCATAATCATTTACATAATATATAATTTATATTTAAATATGTGAGCCAATTTCACAAATAAAGGATTAAAAAAACCAGTTAAGTAAAAAAGTGAATTATTACAGTTTTAAAATAAATTAACGTAATTACAGTAAATGCAGGAAAATCTTGTTTTGAAGTATTCCTGTAAAATAATACACCTTTTCCATAATTGTTGAAAACGTGCCATTTTTATAAATATTGTTTTGTTGTTGTTAATGAAGGATAATAAAAAAAAATTGATAAACAATTGCAAACTAGAACCTTCATAGTAGTCTTCCATGAATATTCATGATCTTCCGTGAATATTCATTACAAGTTATAAATTTGTACAGTTGGCAAGAAAGTCATGTTGGTTAGAGCAGAAGTTACAAGTTGATTTAAAGAGGCAAACCATTTTTTCCTTATTCAAACATTTCTGCAAAAACAGTTATGATATTTGAATGATTTACTTTGGGTATCTTTAACTTGGATTTATCAACACTTAGAATTGCAAATAAATGACATTTATCCTTCAAATATAATTTTCAAATTTTCTAAAATTCTGACATGAAGTTCTTGCCAGACTGTTAGCTTGATATAATTCTTAATGTGTTGCTGTGGTGAAAAAAAATAACCTCTCGCAGAATTAAATGTCCATTATTTGTGTCATTTTGCTTAGACACTAACAGCACTTGTTAAACTGAACAATTTAGGAACATAAATTATTTGGCCTTCATGTAGTAATTATGAATGTGTTAAGAAAAATCTAAATCAATAGCCACTCCCACTTTGCAAAGCCACACCCACACAGCAGTATATGTTTATGCAGATTGATATTTCAGCTATCAATCTTGTGAATAACTGAAGAATAGTCCAATGGTTCTATGGTTGCCATATTGTTTTTACACTTTTTCTATTTGATGAATATATGCCAAAAAAAGTAATGATAAATAAGTGTGAACATTTCAATCTACAAATAATAAAGGTGTCATCCTTATCATTTATTTTCAGAATTGTTTTACACCTTTAATTCTCTAATTCGTTTGACTATACACCTTTAATTCTCTAATTCGTTTGACTAAAGTTTGTGTTTAACATTGTTATTACTTTATTGAAGTATAGATCATGTTTTACGCAATTATCCACTATATTCCACAAAATCCACCGAATCCCATTTTTATAGGAAATTGTTTTTTGCTATTGATGGCCCCTGAAGCAACCATAAGTTTACTACTAACTATACATGTTCAGGGCTAACATCGTTTACTAAAAGTATACATATTCTGGACCAACATCGCTTACTGCTAACTATTCATGGTCGGGGCTAACATCGTTTACTAAAATTATACATATTCTGGACTAACATTGCTTTCTGCTAACTATGCATGTTCAGGGCTAAACTATTTTTAAATTTGTCGATAAATTTATAGGTCATTTTAGATTTGAGCCTATATGTAAAGGTAACCCATACAATGTAACTTTTTATATCCACATTGAGTGATATTTATAAACAGACTAAAGTGTGTGTGTTATGAATTTTTTTTTATAACAACAATTAAAATACTTCTTCACCTTGATCTAAAACCAGAGAATAGTCTCTGCATCGCTGAAGGCAGCAACCTCATCAAGATCAAAAAGAACATTTTAAATTGGTCCTGAAATTATATTTGAAATCAGCTTTGAAAAATGCATTGACTAGCAAAAACCATAGAAAAAACAAAACCTTTGAAAGATGTCGTGTGATTGGTAAATTGTCATTCCAAACTAAGCCCTGAACATGTTTTAATACTATTAACCATAATTAATACCATACAGACGGCCCTAGCTCATCCATTACTAACTGCATATAATTGCTCATTAATAAATATCCAGAACATCATCTGAAATCATCAAATGGAGTTCTGAAAAGATTTTTCACGTCAATGTATTGCTTTGTTGTTCTACCTCAGTTCCTGTTGCGTTACGACGGCTCCTTAGTTACCAATTTTTACCATTTTGTTACATTTTGTTTATTTGTTTACCGGCTTTATTGTGTGAGCCCTACTTACTGAACATGTACATATCATTTGACAAGGTCAGCAGAAATTGGCAGCCCGGCAGCTTCTTGCTGTGTTAGTGATGACCATGTGTTTTATTGTGCCGTAGATTATCGTTCCCTCATGTCAATGTTACCAATATGTGCGTGTGTGTAGAACATAGAATTGGAATAAAAATAAATCAAATAAAAGTCGTGTTTTCGTTTTATTTTAGTCGTTTATATGTAGTTTTTTCTTAAGAATATGGTAAAGTGATTTTCCTGCACGTCTTGGGGATTTTGATGCAGGTTGATGTTAAGTCATTGTCCTACAAGTCTTGGGGATTTTGAAGTAAGTTCACATTTAGTCATTGTCCTATATGTCTTGGGGATTTTGAATCAAGTTTACGTTAAGCCATTGTCCTTCATATCTTGGGGATTTTGAATCAAGGATGTTAAGCCATTGTCCTACATATCTTGGTGATTTTGAATCAAGTTAACGTTAAGTCACTGTCCTACATATCCTGAGTATTTTGAAGGAAGTTTACGTTAAGCCATTGACCTACATATCTTGGAGATTTTGAATCAAGGACATTAAGCCATTCACCTAAATATCTGGGATTTTAAAGCAATTTGACTTTAAGCCATTGTCTTACATATCATGGGGATTTTGAAGCAATTTGACGTTAAGCCATTGTCCTACATATCTTGAGGATTATGAAGCAATTTGACGTTAAGCCATTGTCCTACATATTTTGGGGATTTTGATTGAAATTGACGTTAAGCCATTATCCTAGATATCTTGGGGATTTTGAAGCAAGTAAAGCCATTGTCCTAAATATCTTGGAGATTTTGAATAAAGTTGACTTTAAACGCATAGTCCCACAGACCCTTGGCCTAATTAATTTGCAAACAAAGTTGATGTTAAGTCATTGTCCTACGTGTCTTGGAATTTTGATTGAAGTTGATGTTAAGTCATTGTCCTACATGTCTTGGGGATTTTGATTGAAGTTGATGTTAAGTCATTGTCCTACATGTCTTGGGGATTTTGTTGACATGGACCTATTTAAGCTATTTATCATTGAAGCCAATGGTGAACATCTGGTTTAACAAATGCTGTGTGTGCTGTCCTGTATGGGAAAGCATGTAAATAACCCCTGGAAAAGAGTAGACTACTGCAAATGAGGGTTCACACTGAAGACCATGAGTTTTAGATATATGTTTAATGCCTAATAATGACTGGATAAACAATGTAACTTTAAGTATCCTCAACTTTAAAGACATTCAATTTTAGATACTGGCATACGCGTCTTAGGGATTTTTGAAGACGCTATCCTTTAGTTTGGCTTGGGGTATTTCGAAGACTTTCAGACATTGTTGTGGTATCTTGTCCTGCCTGTCTAGAATGTTGCTGACATTGAATTTTGGTTGTCAATGTGCCTTAGTAGTGTCGTTAAATAAAAACAAACAAAATTATGATTGGAGCATTCTAAACTGCACTTTTAAAATGAAAGCCCATTTCAGGTCAAGAGTTCAACCTGAACCACAAGCGACTTGTCATTAACCTGAATTGATCAATATTTCACCAGCTACTAAACTTTATCAGTTATAGCTCACACTGTACTTATCACGAATATATAAAACTGTCTCAAGTTGGAAGCTAACCTCTAGACAATGGAAAGTTATGGCCACTTTTGTCCTGTGACTGTCCAAGTGGTGCAGATCATCAGACATCAGAACACATACTGCAGTCACGCAGTTCCGTCTTTAAAATATTCAAATCTCCCCCTCCCCCCCACCCCCACCCCACCAAAGCAATGAACTGGGGGCCCTACCCTTTCGCTTATATGAATCTTAATTTTAAATTTTCAAATTAAATTGCGAGGTCCCCGGTCCACTGCTCAGTACGCCCGTGCGATAAGACGACATTGCAGTCACGTCCAAACTTGCTGATCAGTCTTCAGAAACTTGAGACTTAAAATCTGATCCATTGGAGTAGATGAAAGAGATTAATTTTAAGGACCGAGGAACGGTGGAATTCCTAGAACAAAGCTAGATGAATATTATACGGTGATCAATGATTTAACATCTTGTAAGAACAACCCACACAAATACAATTACACTCTAAAAAAAAGTTTTATTTTACGTTTTCTTGAGGACTGTTAGTTTAGCTATTTTACATTTAAAAACGACGTCTTCGAAGAATGCCGATTTCTCGTCGATAGTTCAACCTCGATTCTTAGTTCAAACTGTGTCGATACGTATTAAAAGAATGGGTTGAACTGCAGATCATGGCTGAACCATCAACGAGAAACTGGGCCTAGGAGTAGGGTATCGTGGCTCGACTGGAATTCGAACCCAGTCCCTACCTGTCTTGAGGCAGATGACATAACCACTTCACCACTGGACCTGATCACTGCGTCGCTTACACCATTGTACAAAAGGAGTTTCTATAATTAAAGTCAGTTATTCTTGATTGATTTATTTTTACATTTTTTTTATTATTATTATTTTTTTCTATTTATTATTTATTTATTAAACGATCCGCCCCAGCATAAAAATAAGCAACTACTATTGGGGGTCACACACTGAATATTTCACTTTTGACCGTCTGAAGGAAGACTGCCAATCTCCAAAGACATTCATGAGTGAAATATCACAACTATGAACGAAGAGAACTAAAACTTTATGAATATCCTTGAGACTTTATGTAGATACATACTGTGTTTAATAAAGAGTAACATAAATGTTTGTGTTTGCTAATACACCTACTTTTGGTAGTTAACCTGGTTTAAATAATGGGCGTGAAAATGTAAGATTTGTAAAGTTACTGTATAATTGCACTTACCGCTGTGCATGTTTATTTTAATATTACAATTAACCTGATAATATTTATAAATACAGATTGTTTGATGTATTAAGAAAATGATGTCCGTCATCGCACATAGATATTCGATTAAATGGCAATATGTTGTTGGATCGATCACCTTTAGCGGAACTATTTGGGCAATTTCTTATTCCAGCCTGTGATCTATAACTGGTGTAAAACCAAAGGCTGTAGTATGTTCCATTCAGTGTGTGGAAATCTGTATATAAAAGATAATTTTCTGCTAATCTGAAAGAGTAGCCTATGTGCCGGTAGCGGGTTTCCTCTGAAGTCTATGAGTCGCAAACACCATGTGCTTGACACCTAATAGACGCTTAATAAATACAGATCTGTATCCCCCCCCCCACCAGCACTTGCCCCGCCTGAGAATCTCACAATTGTTTTGTCCAGAAAATAGCATACACATCCTTGGACTAGTCCCAATTAAAAAAAATTAAAAGGTAGGTCCGCCCACTCTAGGATTTTGATCAGTGTACGGCCCTGAAATAATGTGCTAGCATCCAGATAATACATTTTGAAAGCACACTAAAGAATTCTCGGATTCTTCAACGTTAAAAACTAGTTATAATAAATTAATTTTTTTTTTTTTTTTTAAATCACGAAATCTTAGGGGCCGGGCCCAATTCTAGATCCACCACTGAACATGTTAAAACGCGCACAAAGAACAGAAATAATAAACATTTACTGCATCCTGGCAATTTATGGTTTTTACGACAACAGCATTATCCTAGCAAACATTGAACATCTCTTCTTATCTCCTGAGCAGCAAGTGTCAACAAGACGACACCTCTCCACAACTTGATTAACAGTACCCAGGTATATATAAGACTGGGTAGACTGAAGATATGTTCAACAAGTTGCTGTGTTCGTACCACCCACCATGAACGTCTTCCTACACATAGTAGTTCTTGCAGGTGAGTCAAACATTTTTGATAAGTATATGTGAATGTTAAAGACACATCTACATTATTAGTAATTTATTTATTTCGGAAAAGAGAGAGAGAGCGAACGAGCGAAAGAGAGAGAGAGAGAGAGAGCGAATTTGTGTGTGTGAGAGAGAGAGAGAGAGGCAGAGAGAGAGACAGACAGAGACAGAGAGTGTGTTTATGTGTATGTATGTGTGTATTTCTTCTTTTTCTCTCTTTTTTGATAAACATTTTACTAATTCAGAAATTATTTTGCATTACATATTACTTAAAAGTATCTGCTTAAGAACATAAATGTCTGCAAACCCATTATGTTTTAAATATGCTTTAAAATTACTTTAAAATTTAGACTTAAATCTTAATGGGGCACAATGTGGCAGTCCATCAAAAAAGGTATTTATTATTGAAATTTTTATATTTAATATATCTTATAGTCACATACATGCCCACAACAAATTGCTATAAATTAAATTAACCGTTAAAAAGAATAATAAATTCATAGGAAGATGCTTAAAACAGTGCGTCTTATTGGTGGCCATTCTGATATTTGTGTTTAAATATAAAGAGCATGCACTCATTTAAAAATAGAAACAGCAAATCAGCATCATTTAACAATTTATTAGCAGACGATATGATTTAATATTCAATCTAGGAGGCTGTGTCCATCTTTTAGCATGAGCTGCATAGTATGTGTGTGACTGTATTTTTAAGTTTTCTTTTTTATACTTTTAATACTGCAGAATAATTTTGCCAGTTGATTATATCACTGATGTATGTAAAAATAGCGAAATATGTAATTATGATAATGCAGCTTTAAAACTGTTTTTAAATATAGGCTGGGTATTTTAGAACCTCATCTAGACAACATTCGACGCGTGTGTTCCAGCTCTTGTATGTGTTAAGGCTGCGGGTTTCGTTTAGGACTTGGATATACTAATACCGTTCAGTGGCGGATCCAATAAACCTATTGGGGTGGGATGGGAGGCAATAATATGATGCCGCTTCCTCGGATTCTTTAAAGTAAAACATTTCTTGTTTTAATATTTAAATTACAAAAGTTAGGGGTCCGTACCCCTGCCCCCCCTAGATCCGCCACTGCCGTTTCCGCTGCAAATGCTAGGGCCTTGGTCATACCTAAATACTACACATTCAATTTTTGTTGCGATTTTCTCTCGCGTTTTAGCGTTGGAATATTATAGAGGTGGCGTTGTATTCAATAATAATGGAAAACTTGTCTTTATTTTGTTATGTGTATTTCAGCGCTCTGCGTGGTAGTCAGATGTCAGACAATTGATACCTGTACATCATGTGAAACCACGTACAACGCCGCTAAAGCAGCTGCAGGCGTTACGAATGCCGAGAAATGCACGTGAGTTACCGACTACAAAAGGAACGGGGAGAAGGTTTTGTGAGGTGGTGTCAAGAGTTTGATTATTACAAAGACTGCATTTCTTAATCAATATGCTAAGTATTCTTAAATTCGTATGTATATGTTAAAATTCCAGTAGGTTAAACTATATTTTAAAGTCTTTTCACCAGAGAACTATTTATGTAATAGTTTGCAATGTAAATCGACTTTAGCAGATTCTTTTGTCTTTTTTATTATGATTTTTTAAATTAACGTTATTTTTGTTCAAAACTGGAGGTTTTTTCCTCGCCAATGTGGTAACATTTTCATTTAAGGACGCGCACTTCACAAGTGTTTCATAAAAATACGCATTTTTTTTCCTAGGTGGACATCTATAACGCGTTTGTGTTACATTGTTTTTCTACAGTGCAGCAAAGGAACAACTGAAATGCTTGTTCAAGGCGTACGATGTTGACGCCAATGCGGCAGGCTGTAGCAACGTCGCTACCATGGTCACGATGGTCGAGGCAGACATGACGGCCCTGGGGCCGCTGGGAACTCAGTGCGGTAATTATGGATGCACACCACCACTGATTTTGAATATTTACATTATAAATGTGTAAATAAATTTGATGAGAAAAGCATATTATACACAGCAAAAATAGCCTAACATGTTTAACGTACGTTCATGAAATAATTTTTCCATGTGAAACGTACGTTAAACATATGACAAGTGTTTTTCATATAAATGTTAAACATATGACAAAAGTGTTTTTCATATAAATGTTAAACATATGACAAAAGTGTTTTTCATATAAATGTTAAACATATGACAAAAGTGTT
>JAULBS010048346.1:0-23577 GCA_032355785.1 Symmetromphalus regularis
ACAACTTGTAGGTAGGTAATACTTGAAAAATAGGTTGGTCCACCAACTTTTCAAAGTTCAGAGCCCTGGTGACCACCTCAATTCTCTATGAATTTCCAACACTGATTATAATCAAAACATTTTCACTTTAAGTGTACAATATTACATGTGCAATTAATTATGTCAAGGTAAAATATTTTACCCTAATTATTTTAATAAATGTTTAATAAATTGAATACTGAAAAAGTTAGAGGGGGGTATGCCCTGTATGGATTTTTTATAAAGGTAAAATAATGGGTGCAACGATTTACCGAATATAACGAATACTTACCCAATACAATTATTACAGAATATCATGGCAAACAAAAACAACTCTGATATTGTCATTTCTACAGTTAGGTAATTATTTTTTTTAAATTTATTTGACAACACATTTAACAATACACAGACATAAATTATTAAATAGGAATAGGAAAATATAATTTATTTTATTTGTTTAAATGTGAATGACATGTGACACTAACAGTCACTGTCAAATTTAAGTGTTATTAACACAATACGCCAATCTATGGAATACCTCCATGGCTTGACCAAGTTCAAGATCAAAAGTAACGACACAGGCACAATGTAACCAGTTTGAAAATAAATCCCATGGCAGTAGTGAGTTGTGCATGTCATCTTCTTTGTTTTTATTGAGAATTCCCGAATCGTCTGTCGATTCCTCCTCCATGTTGATTGTATGGATTGTTGTTTCCTCATTTGTATTCATGAGCACCAACCCTATCTATTTTCTCTATACCGTACCTCATTTTTGAGAGAAACTTCAAAGTTGACTCTTCTTTTATTTTTGAAACCTGTATATTAAAGCCATCAGTGTCATAATTATAGTGATAGTTGTTCTATAGATCTAATTATAGTAGCATTTTATATAATCAGTAAAAATTTACATATCTTAAAATTTAGATTTTTCTTTTAAATTAAGGGTTTATTTTATTTCTTTACTGCAAGATGTTTAGTGTTTTACCTGTTCTACTGCATCCTGAAAGGTACTATGAGTATTTATGAAAGGTAAATAGCGTGTCATTGAAAAGTATCTAATTACTATATCACCATAGCCTATCCAGATATGGTGGACACACGGGCTACCAACTTTGAAAAGTTTGTAGCCCGATCCCATTTCAGGTGGACTTGGGCTCCCAGCCATTTCCAACACTGATTATAATGCATATGTGTAACAGTAATTTTGTTTTAATATTTTCAGTTGATCTATCCAAGTCATGTCAAACTTACAGAAAAGGAGGTAAAGTTTCAATAAATAATATTTCGCATATTTCATTTAAATTTACTAATATTTACTTTGTTACAAATATGTGTATTTAAAAGACTGAAAATTATATTTGAGTTCTACCAATGCTGATGGCTGGATATGAGTCCTCATTAATCAAGTTCATATCTGCTCTAATAACGGTTAATACCTAAATATTTAATTAGATTGACCTCTTTGAAAAGAACAAAAAATGTCCATAGGAAACATAAGCCATGATTAGAACACATTGACAGATATGATGGAAATTTATTAACAAACATTTTCGCCGTTTCCAATCAGAGATTGCAAGTCCATTCTAGTAAGCAAACTATGGAATGAATTAAATATAATGAAAACACCAATAATTAAGGGACAGTTCACAATTAGCAACATTTTCACAAGTGTACAGAGCACTTTTTTGCTATCCCCCTCCCCCCCCACTAATAGTACATCAAAAATGTTGATTCTGGCCATGACACCTCCTGGAAGTGTAGCGATATTTGTGTAAATTGCACTGAAATGGGTGTGATCTACGTTTGTTTACATCAAGATTGTAAACAAACGAGTTGGACAAGAGATGTCCGTTTGAGGGTACATTTCCCACTGGCAGGCAAAGGTGTGTAATACCAATGGCTTAGTGAATTTAATGCAGGTTCTGTGGCCATTGGGCCTACATAAGAGAACATAGCAAAATTAATTATGGTCCAAGGCCAATAGTGGCCTTTCAATAAAAGCTTGAAGGGCTATTTGGATCAATATTTTTAAAAGTGTATTCTGGCATTTATACAAACCCCCACTCACCCCTCACCATGTATGGTTTGTACACTTATGAAAATTTTGATAAGTGTGAACTGCCCACTAGCCACATTTATTAAAGATCAAATTATAGGGAAAAAATAATTATGAGCAGAATCAAAGACATTTACTTCTCTGTGCTGGCTCTCTTAGATATTCCAGTTTTATTATTAAGTGGAATTTTAAAAATTGTTTGCAAAACATTTAATAAAAATTAATATTTGTGAAAATAAAAACAAACAATGCTCATTATTTCAAAATGTTTATTTTCAAATATATTAAAACTTAATCAACAAATACTGATATAATTATATTTACAATATATCATCATGTTACTACATTGAATATATACATTTGAATTCAGTTGTCTTGCAATTATCACTGCAAGTCAACATAACATGGCAAAACAATCAAACAATCCTACTGTAACGTACATACTAACTGCATAAAGTCTAAAATACACCCAGTAGTTGTAAGTACATGATTTAGTGACAATCCATATCCAGTGTAAATCAATTAAAAAAATTAATATATTTTTTAATCAATGTTAAAAATACAACCAAAACCCCCAGACCATAGTCAAGGTTTAACAATTCAAAAACAGAGCTCACCCTAAAGGAAATTATCTTGTTTTATTCATTTTTCTTAAATGAGTCGTATTTTCTATAGTAATTTCTAAGTTTTAATTCAAGAAAAATATTTTTAGCCATATATAATATAAATTCATATTGCACAACACTAGCATTGTTAATTTGCCTACTGGTAAGGTCAACAATGGAATAAACATACATATAATGTTACCATCAGGTTTTGAAATTATAGTCCAGTCATCCAGAGCATGTCAAACAAACTAATTTGGCCAATACACTATCTTCCATTAACAAAGAAAGTATATCTTCATTTAAAGTTGGTCTGATAATTTTACTCTCACCGCAAAAAATATTTGTTTTAAACTGCAGTGGGGCAAGAAACATTTTGGTGAAGTCAAGTTAAAATTCTTTGCATATAAACTTGCTTGAAAATCCTGTTAGAATTTAACTAACTTTCTAATTGCCTAAACAGTGATGTTCTGTCAAGAAAAATGAATACAATTATTAATGTATCTGCCTAAACAATGGCTTGTGGTCTTATCTGTTTATTCATAAATCTGAATAATTAGCATGACCACAGTCTTTACTCATTGTCTGTTATTTTCACCAAAATAAAAAATGCAATTGACTTCCCACTCGAGTGTGCTCCTTCAACAGATACATATTTAATGATATAATAAAATGTGTTAAAAACAAATTTTGTATTATTTAAACCATGGTTGTTGGGCTCTGTTCCACTGCTGCTGGAATATTAAAATATTTCCCAGAAAATTAAAATGGGCGACAACATCATGTTTTACTCTAGCATTCAGATAAACATAATTTATTATTACATTTACTAGTATTTACCCAACACCACCATAATCGTTTACTTCCTATATTACAACACCCAAAATGTTAAATAGCTCCTATGATCTAAAAAACAAATTTCTATATCCCACATGCCACCACCCACGACGTCTAACAAACAGTATCACAATACATCAGTCACTGAGGTTTACATGGCCAGGAATGTTAGAACAAAACCAAACTTCAAATCACCTAAATACAACTGGATATGGAGTAAAAGAGAGGTATTGTGACCACTTTATAATCATATATAAAATCTAATCAGTCCATATGATATCCACAATAGCATGATCATTTTAAACAAATCTAAAAACAATGTCTGGATTGCATATTTTCATAGAAACTTTAAAACATCAATATTTACAGATATTAGTGTATAAACACCAAAACTGCTCAACACTAGAATGTAATTGTGGCATAATTACTTCATTTTACTCACAAAAAAAGGTTAACAATATTTGATGGATAGGAATAAACCAATTATGCATTTACAAATTCATGTGTGCTTTTGAAATACATGCATGTTACCAGTACATTACATAACAGAACAGCCAACAGAATATGCATCATCAGATATTGCAGGAAAAATCAACAACAGTTTATTAAACATCTGGGAAATATAAAATAGTTTCATTTTGTAATTCACACCTAATTGAGTTTCCTCTGTTTTTCATATATTTTTGAGAAATTTTGACTTGATACCATTTGTAAAAATGTTACATTTTTGAAAAAAACAATAAACTTTTTGAATACAGACAAAATACTTTATTTTTTTTACTGTTGTACAAACAACAAATGCAAATAAACAATATACTAATCTCGAGCCAAAATAAAAAAAATTAATGTTCCTACATTTTATAATTCTTTGCCAAAGAAAAATATCTTGTTAAGAATATGTATTTAATTCATCATCATTTTAACATTTTATGACACAATTTAGTCACACGGACGGATACAATAGTTTTGACTGTAACTAATTACATATTATAACTGATATACTCACAATGCATGAAATTTGAATAGCTCAGGTTACAACTTCTTGCCCCCAGATAAATATAACCAATATTTCAGCTTTAAATGTATTGACTGTCCTCATGCGACACTGATGATATACTTGTTTCTAATAGTTTCTATTTTCTGTCCAGAACACACAGAAGGTGACAAAATCATTTTTTTGACAATACGAATAATAATTTAAAGAATTAACACTGCAAATAAACCTTTTCTACCACAATGGCAGAACAGGAATTCACTGCTATTTATACTATAGTCAGTTTATGCTACTTGGAACATGGATTTGTGTTGATTACTTAAGTTTGCTTGAACCTAGGCGAAAAAGGACTAGAATTTTGGAAATAGCAAAAATTTTCTATGTTCCAGTTTTTTTCATTATTTTGTTAAATAATAATTAAAAATATTACTCATTAAACACAGTGTAAAACTCAAAAATATTCCAGAATGGAAACAAAACATGGCAGACTAGATCATTTCAAAGTGGAGTAACTCTATCCATTTGAACATTCGGAACATCTCGGTCATTTCTGGTAATAGTCGTATCTTGCTGATTGTTTTTGCTTTAATAAATAAATCTTTACAAATATGGCACTGGTATTAAATTATGATAAATATGTTTATAAAATAATAACCGCACACCATAAAAATACATTATACAAATAATTACCTGACACACCATTTTTATATGGATTTGTCTGACGTCTGAAGAAAAATATTCATCGCTACGAGATTCAAAAAATATAATTTCGAATGTCATTCAAACAATACAGAACTAATGCACATAGCAATCAAGACAAAAAAGAGGATATTTAAAAAAAAATTAAAATATCAAAATTAATGATCTAAGTTATATATTTTGTTTTTTATTTATCAATATCTATGTTCCAAGCAGCGTAAACGGAGTACAGAGAAATCTATTTTCTTTACCTAGCTATGGTAGATACAAAATGTATAAATAGGTGAACACAGATTGATATGTCTAATTCATGTAAACATCCAATACTGTGACACAAGCCAGAATGTTACCAAAATAACAAATATAAATTTGGCATTTCAATGAGATTGGATTTTACTGAAGAATGAGGAGGGAAGGGGGACAATAGTAAGGTGACTCCGATACTTCACATAATAAAAATGAACATTGTTATAAAAATCTATCAGCAGTGTAAGCAGGGGTAAAAGTATGCTTTCTATACTCACCCATTCTTTATTTGTACAATAACTGAATACAAAACTCAATTACATGTATATAAGAAACACATTTTCATTATCTTGAAATGTCATAACTACACTGACAAATAACTCTGTAAAAATGCAACTGAGAGAATAACTTTCAATTTACTTGAATCAGTTTGCCGAAATATTTTTGAATGTTGCACTTTTTTTAATTATTAAACTGATTTTATTTCAATATGAAACAGCCAGTATGTAATGTGTGTGTGTGTGTGTATGTGTGTCTATATATATATATATATATAAATTGTGATTTGAGCCACAGATATAGTATTATCAATGGTTAATGCCTTTATTTGAACCCTACAGTGTTAAAATTAGGAACATAAGGAAAAAGCCATCAGTACATTAGATCTATTTAGTTTCACTAAACGTTCATTTCCAATTTACAGCAAAGAATGAAGTTAACATGGTTATACAGCATTTTGCTATAAAGATTTTTTTTTATGAAACTTTTGAGCAAAACATAAAATGTTAATCAAAATAATTCAGTTTATATCAGATAAAATTAAAAGATTTGAAAACATGTGAGTTTAACCTAAAAAATATTAACTACTGTATTAAACTGCACTTTTAAAATACATAAATATACCTGAACTGTAAGCTTATATATCACAGTTTCTCAATTAATGCTCTCTGTACTTGTGGTATCTTGTAAGACATTAGTGGTAGTGTTATATTGTTTGACCTGATGGAATTTTTAGACAGTTTATATACAAATATTTCTAAAAGACTTCATTATCTCTAGGAAACCACATTATCTTGTGCTGCTTTGTGCATTCTACGAGGGCCTCGGTTTGAAGGTCCTTTGGGTTTGGCAAATGCTTGTCTGGCTACATTTTTCCTTGGATGAATTTCTTCATCAATAAATTCTTCTGTTAATTCTTTACCATCATCTATTTCAATCTAAAAAATTAAATAAAAAGGAACATAATTAAATGTTGCTTAATTCATATTTATATAACAAAAAAAAGGTTAATGTGAATTATCCCCTACTTTGAATAAAACTGTTATTCTAATTCTTTGGCAGGACAAATTCAAAATGTACAATTTCATGTATGTTATCTTTAACCATAAAACATGCCAGAAGGTGGTGTTTGATTGTCTTGTGATCTTAGATTTATGTAAATTGTTGGTCTGTAATAAAAAGAAAAGAAAAAAAAAGTAAAATGGTACAGTGCGACACAAATTCATAGCCATATCCATGTTGCTATGTACAAGGCCGACAATCGCTTCCTGGAAGTGAAAGGAGGGGAAAAGTGGGGTTGGGGTGGAGCTATGCCCACACCATAACTGTTTTTTTAAAATCCAAGGTTTTCGAAATACCTTTTCTGGCATTTTAACATCACTTATTAAGATTATTATTTAGGCATTTTAATTTCATTTTATTTTAAAGCAAAAAGTGAAGAGGGGATAATTATATAAGTATCTGTCCATAAAATGGGGGAATGTGCCCACTCACCCCCACCCAACAGGAGTGATGCCCATGACCAGGTATGTGATGTCTTCAGCTGTACTTATCAGCAGCATTTTTATCTCAATGTGCTGCCATGAGATACCGTCTTATAATATGATTATTTCAACTACTTAAACATGAAACACAAAAGCAAGGATTCACTATAAATAAGGTATGTAATCTAGACAAATGATACATAAGTTTGAGCCAATAAATTAAAGTATCCTTACCTATAAACAAGCATATCGAATGTTAATAGTACATGTATTTAAAAAACTGAAAGATCTTAGTATTCAACATAAATATAAATATAAAAAATGAAAGATGCAAATATATTTGAACGTCAAAACCTTGTTAATGTGTAAATATAAGTTAAATTAAGATAAAAATCGGTTGAACCTTTTTAACAATCTCAATTCCTAAATCTTGTTCTATAGCTGCTGTTAATGGTGCCTTACAACTAGAATACATCATTCTCTCCTTCACTGAACACTTGTAACCCGGCATAGAGTAGATAAATACTGCAACAAAAAATTAAATTAGTAATAACCAGAATATACATTCCATATAATATCCTTCATGGGTATGTTTAAAATTAAACAGATGATATCAAGACACAAGAAAGTCGTACCTATACTTTCCATAATATAATCTCCTTCATGGGTATGTTTAAAATTAAACATGATATCTTGACACAAGAAAGTCATACCTATACTTTCCATATAATCTCCTCCATGGGTGTATTTAAAATTAAACATGATATCTAGACAAAAGAAAGTTGTACCTATACCTTCCACATAATCTCCTTCATGGGTGTATTTAAAATTAAACATGATATCTAGACACAAGAAAGTCATACCTACACTTTCCATATAATCTCCTCCGTGGATGTGTTTCAAATTAAACAGATGATATCTAGACACAAGAAAGTCATACCTACACTTTCCATATAATCTCCTCCATGGGTGTGTTTCAAATTAAACAGATGATATCTAGACACAAGAAAGTCGTACCTACACTTTCCATATAATCTCCTCCATGGGTGTGTTTCAAATTAAACAGATGATATCTAGACACAAGAAAGTCATACCTACACTTTCCATATGATCTCCTTCATGGGTGTACTTAAAACGAAACAGTTGATATCAAGACACAAGAAAGTCATACCTATACTTTCCATATAATCTTCATGGATGTATTTAAAACGAAACAGATGATATCAAGACACAAGAAAGTCATACCTATACTTTCCATATTATCTCCTTGATGGATGTGTTTAAAATTAAACAGATGATATCTAGACACAAGAAAGTCATACCTATACTTTCCATATAATCTTATGGGTGTATTTAAAATGAAACATGATATCAAGACACAAGAAAGACAAACCTATACTTTCCATATAATCTCCTTCATGGGTATATTTAAAACGAAACAGATGATATCTAGACACAAGAAAGACATACCTATACTTTCCATATAATCTCCTTCATGGGTATGTTTAAAATTAAACAGATGATATCGGGCATGATCTCTTGGAACTCTGGAAGGAAGATTTCCCACTTTAATGTCTTCAGCCCTTTCTAAATTGACAATTTCCTCATTTAAGTCAAGACTCTGAAAAACAAGTGACACAGCTGCATAACAAAAACACCACCAGTGACTAACATAATACAATGCAGTTTGTGTTATCTGTGTTCAAATATAAAAACAGTATATTTATTTACTAAGGCAAATAAATACATTTAGTATTTGGGAAATAAGTTTTTATTAAAACTGTTCAAAGAAATATATGTAATTCAAATATATACTGTAAATCATGAAATTAAATAACCCTAAATTAATGCAATATTTTTTTCAGCAATCAGCTCGTAATACAATTCTCTAAAACTGAAACCACAACCATTGTTACCGAGATCACCTCAATTGAGAAAACAAAAATGTGTTAGAAATGACAATGGGTTAATTGCCTACACACAAAAGTTAACATAATATATGCAAGGCTATCATCACATGTGGCCAGTAGCTTGCTGGACTAGTGGTTGAGTAAACACCTTTAATCAAACTTACATTATATACATGTCGTGAGTTGGGTCTTGTGTTGGTTTTAATAAACTATGATAAATGATTATCATGTACTAGTATTTTAATTTTTGTTTGTTTTGTTTGAAGAACTCATCATATATGCACTATTGTTAAGAAATAAGCATGTGATATCATTTATGCAAATAACATGGACTAACATTTTTCGCATTACTATCATGATCGCATTAATTTCAAGATCTACAATACTATGTGAAAATGTCATAAATTAAAATTATTTCCCTGGCCTTATTTCTTTCATATAAAACAGATGACTAGCTATATGTCATCATTAGACTGAAATTATTTCAATATATATTTGTATTCATATAAACAAGTAAAACCCTAAATAAAACTAAAACAAATTATCAACACACAGATGCCCCTTCCTGACCCTATTTTTCAAATGATATATTTCCCAGCTGCATATAAATCTCAAAACTGACTATATCAAATTCTTACCAACTGTACATAGGAAACATGACCATCTTTGAGCTGTTGAAGTTTCTGCCAGGCATCTTCAGCTATAGGGAATGCAATACCCTGCATTGTCTGATGTTTTGAGCCAACATTGATCTCTGCGTGAACCTGAAATACAATAAAACACAATGTTTACCACATTTACATAGTCCTCGAAATTCACTGCTGCAATCAGCAATGTCATTGTTAAATCTGTCATAAAATTGATTTGCAACAGCATTGTACTGCCATTGCACAAAAATAAATATATTATGCAGTATGCTCATCTTCTTGCAATTCTTGTCACAGTGGTATAGTAAAAGGATTTAGCGAAGGTAATTAAGTTCCATCACAACAAAGTGTTTGTTTACGATAAACAGAATATGTGTAATTACAAAAAGAAATCTTTCTTAGCACAAAAAGAGAATAGTGACATTTAATTACAAAACAAATATTTGATAAACAAAATAGTAAAGAAAAAAAAGCATCTTTCACAACTAACCAATCACACAAGTGTTTGATATAGTGCTATGCTGTCCAACAAACTAATGTCATCAGCATCTTGCCTTTGGCACTACCTTTTGACTTTTGAGCTTGTAGTGGAATATGGTTCAAGAGGTTAAATGTCCACCTGAAGTACGATGGATTACTGAATCAATCCCCTTCAACAGACCAATTTAAATTATTGATTTATAGTGTAATAAAGGCCATGGTATATACTATCCTGTCTGTAGGAAATCTCATATATAAGATCCCTTCCTGTTATATGTTTGACACCTAATACCTGCTGAATAAACAATATGTTGGGGTGTCATTAAACAAACAATTCTCTCTTTTTTCAGCTTGCAGTGAAGACTGAATACATTTCTACATAAAATCAATATCTAAGTGTTCTAAGACCAACATTTGTGCTGTAACAGCACATGAGTTTTATTTAATGAAAATTTATGCGTTTAGTTCCAAGGAAATTTCCATAATAGTATTAATATTGACACACAACATTTTACTTATTTGAACCTGTTGTAACTGTTGTAAATATATAGTGGTGATACGTTTAATGTTTCAACACTGAATCTCGATAAAGGGTTATTTACAAACGCAGTCAACCATTTATTATTTTCAATATTATAAAACTGAGAATGAACCCAGACATTCAGTAAATATTCTTTTTAAATTTGCTATACATAGTAATATCGAAGTATGTTACAAGTTATGAATGATAGATTTATCAGACTGAGAAGGAATAGTTCTGACAGGAAGTAGTCATGCATATGTTAATAGTATGCAGTAAATTCTTTAGTTCACTGGTTAATGAGCAACATTTAAATTAACCAAACAAATCTTTCTGACATTCAACAAAAGAACTTTAAAAAAAAATAAGGCATAAATAATTAATTTATATAAGTTTTGCCAAGAAACTCAAAGGAGGATCCAGGGGGGTCCAGACTTTTTTATTTTCATTCAATATACTTTAGTCATAACTAATTTTGCAACAATCCCCCTCCACCTACTTCAATATAAAAATATCTTTAGACCCCCTCCCTTTCCAAAATGCCTGGATCAGCCTAAGAAACAGTTTACACAAGTGTTTCATGCAGATATTCAGTTTATCACTAATGCATGAACAAGAAGGCTTCAAAAACACAAAGCTGTATGTTTTAAAATGCAATATACTAGTACTTTAACAATTTTGTGTAATGTTGTATGCCACCTGGATATATTAATATTTTAGGCAAAAATTCACCCTCCCTCCTTAAAAAGACATCACTGATCATTAATTTATATATATATATCTGTTCAACAAAATTCTCTAGCACAAAAAAAAAAATAAACATTGGATATTGTGGGACAAGCACTGAACAATGCCAATTTTACCAATAAAAATAATTAATTAATTAACATTTTATGTGTCATTTTTGTCCAAATGATGAAATGTTACAAAGGATGGATGCATAATTAATTTTAATCAATTAACAGAGCTAATAATTTGTTAATATACAATAGTAAAACATTGTCCACAAATCTGTACATAAAACATGGTATTTATAATAGTGTATGTTAATTCTAAAACTTCATCATTTAACAAATAATATAAACTGGCCACACACAATGTTTTCAATTAGTCAAAACATATAATGAATTGTGGCAGACTAAAACCACAAATTACACAACAAAATACGACTACTGTAAGAAATACTCCGCACAAAACAACACACCACGATGCAGACAATTTACTCTTTTACCAACTGCTGCAACATCATCTCCTGATAAACAAAATACAAAACTCTATACAATCTTGTGTACTTTTGCTAAATTAATTTGAGTAACCAATAATGTGACCTTTTATACACCTACTAAGAATATCAAGTGCTCTACAAACTATACCAGGTTCAGATTAGATTATGCATAATGTTCTTGTTTCAAGAACATAAACAGAGTGCCAAAATTGTAAAAAAACAACTTATCCTCCACTGAGATTAAATCCAAAAATCCTGTGGGAGACCCAAAAGACAAATTTCCACCAGCAAAAGCCAGTAATAAGAAATTGTAACACTAGTTATGAACATTTACTAAATTATATAATACAATATAATTATAAAATAAAATACTAAAAATGCAACCTATTACTTGATAGGATTGGAAACTTTTGAAAATGGAACAAAATTACATCAATGAATTAAAATATCTGATAAAGAACAAAACATACCTCAGTTTTTTTAATAAACTTTAGTTCCTCTTCCTCGTTCGTGAGTGGTGCAGGTGCATTTTGAGACTCAATGTGTTTGCGGTAACCATTTAAGTTGATATCCTCCTACAGTTTGTAAAATATAATACTGTACATGCATACACCAAAACTGAGATAAATTTGTAAATGAAGATGCAGAATTGTACTTATGAATTAATCATGACATAAATTAAGAAACATTAGCTGTATCCATAATACACATTCAATGTACAAGTATTGTATTATAGTTTGTAATATGTTTAATCTTGATCTTTTACTTTATATTAGTTAATATTGTGATATTACACTACCGCCAGACATTACTTATCAAAGTTATGTAATAAAATATCTGAATTTAGTTGGAGTTCACAGAAATATTTGCAAATGCATTCTGAGATTTCTCATTCATTAGACTAATACTGTAATTGTGAACAAAACACTAACATGTACATAATACTGAATATAAAATATTAATGTATAGCTACAGAGGATATTAAATGAGCTACCATTAATTATCAAATCTATGTTCTGAGAGAAAGAGTTTTTCTTTGTCGCAAGCTTTAGTGAGAAAATATTGCCAAATATATTCTTTGTTATGCGTGCCCACTCGGTCAATATATTTTTATTATTAAAGTCTTTGGAACTGTGCAAGTTTATCTTTACCTTCACTGTGCCATGTAACTCATCTGTAATCTGACCTCCTCCAAATTCTTTCTTCAATGTAGACCGAGTACCAGCATACAACATTTTCTGTCGAATCTTTAAGCAAAAGAAGATAGCAACAATTATATTTTAAAAATGTAAAACTGTGTTCAAAACTAAAATTGCCAATAACTTTTATTATTATTATTAAAACCTAGAAATTTAATATTATTGTTATTTAATGAACAAAGAACATTTATTTTATCTTATTTGGGGTGAGGAAAAGGTAATTGTTTGCGTTTTGATGATCAACCCTGGGTTGTGGACATTGAGGTTTACAGCATTTTGATGATCAACAGCCTTGGGTGGTGGACATTGAGTTTACTGTCTATGACTTACTGGTGAGAAGTCTGGAGACCATGCAATATAAATCCACTCATATCCCTGAGATGTGTGTTTGTCTGTTCGGAACAGGATATAACATGGCTGCTTGTCTTCTAGCAGTCCCAGAATCAAACTGTCATAATGTACTCAAGTTAAGGATATAATTTCAATACAAATGACAACATATATCTCACGATACTGGTGTGATCATTTAAGATCTGTCAGCATTTATCAACTATTTAAAGCAGATAACACTAAATAATAACCAACATTTTACAAACAGTTAAAGTGTTATGTAACACTAGCTTTATAACAAACTTGAAACAGACACTCCCACTATCTAAGTGTGACTAACTTTATGAACATCCCCTTATAAAACATCTATGAATGTGAATGCTATCTGTAAAGCAGGGGTGGGGAAATGCCTTTTTTTGCCAATCTGGGACTGACCAGCAGCCTTTGGGATTGAAAGAAATTTCTTAAATCATAAGATTGCCGGTCCCACTTTTTAAAATGTTCTGGTCCGGAGAGTAATGTTTATCGGTCCGTTTCACTTGTCAGTTTCTTTTATTTGATTGACTGTCATTACTGGTGACATTTTTTGCAAGTAATTATCTTACACCATCAATGAAGTAGTGTTCATACTGAATCCTAAAACACTCGTGCCAGTCCAAGAATCAGTACTGAAGTGTGTTTATTATTGTTTTCTTTTACAGTCAGTTACTGGAAACAGAAACGGTGAATACGTAATTAGTACCGCTTTTCAATTTGTCCTTTTCAGGGGCAGTGAGGTGTAATCAAAACAATAAAATACATTAAAAGTAACACTGTTGAGTCTTTTGATTATCACTTTAACCGTAAGGTAAGAATATCATCAAAGATACTGAGCATTGTTACAGTGTTTTGGTGAGTAGGCCAACTAATTAAGGATCTATAGGCTACTTCAATTAAAACAAAAATTTTGTTTTTATAACTGGTCACAGTAATCAAAGGTTGTTAAAAAGGATACCAATTTGTGGATATGAATGAGTTGCACTTGTTAAATAAAAAAAAATATTATTCTATATATTATATACTGTAGCCGTAGAAAAGCTCTAAGACGGCAAATATATGGAAAACTGTAGGGATGTGTGACCAACATGCCTTTTAAAAATCTAATGCCGAAATATAATAACAATTATTTTTCTTTTTATTATGGTAAGCAGAAAAATTTACACCGGGTATCAGAATGAGAAGTTCAAGTTCATTCAATAAGCATGCACGTTATTCTAAAGTTTGTGAGAAGCAATGGGTTGTTTTTTAAGTAAAAGTTTTCTTTGCCAATACACATAAATAAATGCAAGTAAATATCGACATTTGTTATTACTTGACATGAGCATTTTTATACGCATTGATGGGAGTTAAAATCTAATTTGTTACTTGATTTTTTTTTTGGGCTGATAAATGTTCATTTAAAAAAATATGAAAATTCTTTGTGCTAAAGAAAACTTTAATTAAAACATCCAAAAAGTGGTACAAACAACATGAACATCATAATATAGTACAATTCTTCTATTATTATTTGTATGACAACATTACACACAGACAAAACAGATTGTTTTCGGGGAAGGGGTGGGCTGTGTATACCGATGACATCATATGAGGAACCGACTGTCATTTTGAATTTTCCTCACCTCTGATGTAGAGCAAAATTAGTTCCTTTTTCTAACAATGCCTATCAGTACACATTTTTCCACTAAAGTGTGCACTCAAATATTTTAATTTTGTTTTCACCAACTGATAATTGTGTTAACAATCAACTGAACACTTATTATGAGTTATTTTACTCTTTAAATTCTCACAGTTGCCAATAACATTTAGTAAGGCTTTTGTGTATTAGAAAAGAACATTCAACATCACGTAAAAATAGAAGTCAGGGGACATAAGCAAGGATATCTTGTTCCCAGCTGTTCACTGGTGCTTCACTATGATCCAAAACCAACTCTTCTACAAATAAAAACATATTCATAATGGTTAATGTTATGTACCAACATTTCAACATTTATGGTGTATTAATAGATGATATACAACTTAACAGTATAATTTGATTTAATCTACCATTACATAAACAAATATACCCACACAAATTAAAGTTATTATTATTCTAAATGGTTGAAATTAAATATATTATATACCAAGGAGCTACAAGTACATGTAGTTTTGACTGAATGTTTCAATAAATTAGTATCACGAGACCAGATTTCCATTTGCAAATGCTGAAAAGATAATGTATGTGCACAAACAATTTTAAATACAATTTTTCTTCAGTCCGTGATCTTAGAATCACCATATTATTTCTGGTCACATTTAAGATTTGTTTTTGTATTTTGCATATTACAGTTTAAGAAATGAAATACACAACAATAAAATTCACCTTTTAAACTAAACAAAGTTTTGTTACCAATTGTAATAAATACAGATTAAATAATGATACATTGTACAGAATGTGAACACAATGAATCTATGTATATCTGGTAAAATAAAACAAATAAGACTGAATATCTTTTAATAAACAACATATTGTATTGTTACATTACAGTAACTGTAATAACTTCAATAAACTTACCATTTTTAATTGCAATTTTCATTAGTCGAATGCTTCCATCTTTACAACTGGCAAAAAAATTCTTCAGGTCTTCTGATGCTGAAAGTAGTTTAATATAGAAATAAACCATGTGTGGCATAGAAATCTCATTCTGACACAAAGATGAGCAGTGTACAAACACAGAATCACTGAATACAAAATTTATTTTGTTAATGACATTAATGATTTGGATCTAGTGGTCTTCCACCAGGCAAAAAATGTTGGTAAAAGTGTCAGCTTTCATGTTGGCAACATCAGTCCTCCGTTTTGCGCACATTAACAGATATGTTTGCGTTAAGTTTCTATTTCATTTCACTGCATTAATAAGAAACGGAAACAATATTACTTGTATTGTCACGTCTTTGCTATCACATAGGAAAAAGCATTAACCACATATAACAAGACCACAAAACGAAATAAACTTCAATAACTTGGAATAACCCAAAATGGTACGATCTTTTTCACAGAGCAACTCGTCTACAGAATGACAGAAATAAAGATCACGTGGTATCCCATTTGATTTATCACCAATCAAAAAGCTGTGTAAACATCCAATTGTGGCATGCATTTTATCTATTGATGAAATAGACTGGTAAGGTTATAAACATTTTATTAATTGATATTTGTAGTTAGTTGAATATGGTCCATCTATTTACCCCAAGACACCCAAAGACACAGCAAAAATACCCCAAGAAACAGCAAAAATAGCAGACGGTAACCCAAGACAGTAAAAATACTGGAAGGCACCGCGTGTTCTCCTTTGATAATTTTCATTTACTATCATTCACAGTACATCAAGCAGGTATTTTAAAATAAAAATTCCATCTTCATCTGTAGTAAAATACAAAAGTAAAGTGCGCCCAACGTTTTTGCTGTTATTTATTTTAAGTTTTCCAGTTTAATATATATATGTATTTCTGAACAAATTACCAGTTGTATAGATTTGAAAACGTCAATTTTGAGTAACGAATTCCAATATAGGGTCACAATATGTTGACTACAATTTGTGATCAAGATTTGGTCATTTTTAAAGTTTATATCACATTCATATTTTTTTCTATCATTTGTGTATTTTTTCAAGATATTTAATAAGGGGCATTTCATGGTAATTTTTTATGATGGACGTGACATTTTGACACTATAAAACAATGTTTCCATGAAAACATGTACACTTTTCTCTACATTATGAGGTATGTTTGTAATACCCAAGAACAAACATATTTCGTATTTAAATTTTAGGAATAATTTACTTATTAATATGTGTGACAGACTAATTTATATATGTCATGTCCATCATGCATATTAATAAGAAAATTATTCCAAAAATATAAGTACGAAATATGTTTTTTGTTGGGTGTTAAAAACATACATCATATGGTTTCCATTAACACAAAATGTAGAGAAAAGTGAACATGTTTTCATGGAAACATTGTTTTATAGTGTCAAAATGTTATGTTCATCACAAAAAATTACCATGAAATGCCTCATAAATAAATAATTGAAACTTGTACACATTTTTGTCAATTGTTTTTATTAATTTGTAGAAATTGGTCTATTTTAGCCAAGCAAAATAGTGCCGTTTTAACCTGAACCTGAAATAATAATGTGGGCATGTATGATACACTCGTGTCACATAAGTCTGTGCAGCACAAAAGTCTCGCACCTTACGTTGTGTTCTTTCCGTAAAAAAAGCGTTGATGTATGTAAATGAACAAGAAAACTGCGTTATTTTCAGTCCTCCAAATATGATAAAATTAACTTAATTTGATCAAAAAGATATATAAAAGTTTAATAGTTTAATTCAATAAAACACTGCATTAATGCACAAATAGAATGCTTTTGTAAGCGTAGCGAAAACGCTGTCAGAGCACCTGCCATTGTGTCAAGTAAATAATTCCCATTCAACAGACAATTTAACAGTTCGGCTTATAAGAGTTTACAGAAAATTTATATTATATAAATCACAGAAACAACTGAATCTCCAAACAACATAAAAGTGAAACATTACCTCTATAAAAGAAAGAAAAGTATATTTTTTAAATTTCTCTCCGTCTGACACGTCCAAATTGAAAATGGCTACTGATCTATTAATGGTGATCATATGTAGCTATAGTTTGTTTCATAAATGGTTCATTGTCAATGCAAAAGTAATGTTGAAATATAAATGAATGTATACTGTGATTAGCCATATCCCAAGTGGTCACCTTTTGGCCATGTATTAACAATAACTTTCTTATTCACATTATTTGCTGGTATTAAAAAGTAAAGTTCATATGGAACTTATTTTAAAATGATTTAGGAATTTGAAACAGACTTTATTTGTGATACATCATATTAAATGACCCCTACAGTGATACTGATGTGACCTTTTCTGCTGATGTCATCGGAATTCGGTCAAATGGATGTTTTCATGCTTAGTGCGCAGACTTATATGCCTTCAAACAGGTTAGTAAAAACGGGGGGTGTCACCAATAAAGTGTTCATTGCAAGAGTTTTAAAAAATACGAAGAACTTTTCAGGGTTGAGAATTGTCCGCGGATTTGATCTCGCCAGGATCGATCTTGTGAATCGCATAAATCCAATGAGATAATTTTGAGGGGAGGTGAGGTCCATTTTTTTTGGCCGTTTCTCTTCTAAGCAATGGAAAAAAACTCGATCTCAGGCAGAAATGTTTCACTGAAAATAAAAATAATTTTAAAACAACTCCCTTGAAAAACAAGTGAGCGGTCGTCACTCAGTATCCTGTGAAATATCACGGTTTACTTCAGTTTCCCACAGATCACTTCAGCCATATCCAACGTTCTATGGAAAATTGCAAAGCACAAAGGATCTCTGAGCTCTTATTGGTCGAAAGCAGTCACATGGAAATCCAACATGGCTGCACCCATAAGCTTGTCTCCTCAACGTAACCGCAGTTCGTAAAATTCACGTTAGACAAAATTTGTTTCAATGGAATTCGGCGACAGAGATATGGATGATATAAAATAAATTGATAAGACAGGCAAAAACAAATTTAAGTGGAATTTGTTAGAGGGAAAGGACCCTCAAAGTTCACCAGAATACACCATTTCCCTCTGTATTTCAGAAAAAGCTCCTACCTTCGGAGGGGACACAATATAATAAAATATAAAATAGGACATATGTTTTAATTTAAATATCAACATTAATGAGGTAAGTTATATATTTTGGTTTTTATTCGTCAATATTCATGTTCCAAGTAGCGTAAACAGATTATAATATAGTTGTTAGCTTTTAAGACATTTTAAAAATAAAAACCTATAATATTAAACAAACTTATAAAATAATATCAATTTACTTATCAGAAGCTATATTGTCGACTGACAGCTCAGATCATATGATTGCCATGTGCTTTAATACCACAGGTTCCTTTACACTCTTCCCAAAAATACACATCCCTTATACATCTTTTTAAGTAAATAACTTTACTGATTGTGTTCCTGAATTAAGTCATCGTGTAAGATTTTTGTTTTACAAACCTTATTTAATCATTTAAGAAATCATACTAAAATCACAGTTTAAAGTTATTTATTTGTGCACTTTTGGTGAAGATGCATTTTACAACTCTGCAATTGTATTTTGTGTTGTTTTGGTTTTAATGTGTACCAGTGATCACGTCATTCTAGTCATCCACTGAATCAGGTGACATAGTTCTCAATGTTGACCTCAGATGATCACTATTTGCCTTTAGAAACTTTTGAAGATGTCACGGAAAATGTAGTTAAGTGCACATTAATGAGAAACAAACTTCAATAAAAAGATAGACAGACATATAACTGAAATAGATTTTTTAAAATTCATGTTCTTATAAATTTACTGCTTATGCCCACTGAAACTGCTTTGGGACACTTTAAAACACTGTGCTGATAAGATGACTACAATTATAAAACAACATTTATTACTTGCAATTAATATAAAAATTGTGTTTTTTGCAGGCCATGGGGTGTATGTTTATGAGAATGCCTTTTTCCGATATGAGGGCACGTGGAAAAATGGAAAGAAACATGGTAATATTCATTTAGTTTTAGCTGTATAATTATAAGTTAAATATTTATTAATCTAAACAACATAATATGTTTACTTCTTTTTTAAGAAATATATATTTTGTAATTCTGCAATAATCCAACAAATTACAAATCTTTGGTATATGATTACATTTTATGAATGTTATTTTTAAGGTGGTATTTTTTGTTTTAAAGTTTAAAATAAATATATACATTATATTTGTCTATTTTTTTTTACAGGTCATGGGAAGCTATTGATGCAAGATGGTACTTTTTATGAAGGTCAGTTTATGAATGGGGAGATAACTGGCCATGGGTATAAGTACTTTGCATCAACAAAGGCAAGGTACACAGGACAGTTTCTGAATGGCGAACTTGAAGGGTACGGGATCATGAACCAAGCAGATGGCATGCAGTATGAGGGGGAATGGCATAAAAACCGAAAACAAGGTAAACTGTATAGTGTTTGTAAAGTTCAACACCTAACTAATACACAAGGGTAAGGGCGTATAAAAACATTATGTATGCTTTAAAAATGCAAATTAAAAAGGTTTTATATGTGGAAGATGGTATGTTTATAAATCACTTGATTAGGCTTTATATAATTATGGAATTGCAACTTGGTTTTTCAAAGTTTTCATTTGTAAAGCAAATTTATATTTAGTCATTATGAAGTAAAATTATGTTGTATTAGTAAAATACATGGGCCTCTACCACTCTTGGAAGAGTGATTTTGTTAAATAGTTAATTATTGCCTACATCTATATCTCATTCACCTATCAACCTTGAAACCAGGCATAAAAGTGGGTCCAAAACAACAGATTTGATTCAAACATTCATATTTCAAAATAAATAAAGATGTAAAATGCTGTATCACATGCTATTGCATAATGATTATTATAATTTTGTGTTACTGACAGAATAACTAAGGACTTAAAACTTGTTTCACATACGTATATAGGGTCTTAATTAAAACTGTGTATGTAATTAATCTTTTTAACACTGGTTACCTGCAACAGATTAATGTAATGCAGTTATCGTCTGAAGTCATTACCATTAACAACAACAAAAAGAGCACTTTGGTCAAATTGATCAAATTAATTTCATCTATTGTCAAAAAGAGTTTTTTACATTTGTTGTTTTGTTTTTTAAAAGGTAGATCAGATTTTTTTAATATGCTTTGAAAATTCTAATTTCCCAGGAGAAAATACTTCCTGAACAGGAGGAAAGGAGACTTGATGAAAAATACAAGACTCCTGCCTTAAACAGGTTTGGTAGGTCTGCCACCCACCAATGATATGGAGGTTGTAATTTTAATCACTGAAGTTATATTACTGAAAACACATTTTCAGGTATGGGTGTAATGAGGCTGTCTGAAGGGACATATAAAGGATGTTTTCAAGGACACTTACGACACGGCCAGGGAACTTTACTCTATGAGTGCGTACACATAATTTATTATAATTATACAAAAATATATATATATATATATTTTTTTAACAGTTTGTCATAAAATCACTGACTGAGTACACAGTATTATTTGAAAGCCAGTAATAATACCTCACTTTTGTTTTTGTTTTTTTAAATTTTGTTCTTTATCACATGAATAATCATATGATTTACAAAATACATTTTCAGTAGCCTTATACCAGCACCATGTTGTACTATTTAATTTAAAAAAAATAGTTTGCAATAAAAAATATTGTAATTATTTTAAAATGCTGTGTTTATAATACCATTTTAATAAATTGCAAATGTATTTGAAATTGTAATTTAGAAATATAGTTAGTAGTAAAATATTATTTTAATGTGGACATTCGTAAATGATTTATCTCAAGTGACAGGACGGGTGATCATTTGAAAGACTGATGGAATCATTTTCTTGGTTCAATGTAACTTTGTTCTTGAAACTACTTTTGATTTTTCCATTTCCATAATTTTGTTTTTGTTTGACCTTGACAAAAGACTTAAAAAATAAAAATAATATTTTTCTTTTACATAGAATTAAACTGTAATTATAATTATCCTTTCAAATGTATTTCTTTATTTTAATTTTAAACATAATTGTTTTTAATGGATATAATATTATTTTATTTTCAGAGAAAACAATTTCATAAAATAAATTATAATTTGCACAAATCTATAGACTTATGCTCTTGTTTACAAAAATTAAAATCCAGACTTAAATAAAATCTGATGATGACATACATATTATTTGTATGGCGTTGTCGTGATATTAACATTCACCAGATTTTGTGAAAGTCTAAGAATGTTTTATAAGCACAGGCCAGACTTTGGCTAGACTTTGTCAAGATTTCATTTTATTTTGCATTTTATAATTAAATTAAATGCACATGCTTTTTATGTTTTGTTTAGTTCAGTTAATCATTTCATTCATTTTTGAAGTTTATCTATTTTTGTGTGCATTAACAAAAATAAGTAATACTGTTAGTTCGTTAGTAATGTATTTTGTTATTGAATATTTATCAGTTGTTGACCACTTATTCAGGCAATATCATGTTTTATGGACTGAAGAAACTGATATTGACCAAGGCCTTCGATCAATATCAGTTTCTTCGGCCCGTAAAACATGATTTTGCCCAAATGAGCGGTCAGTAACTGTTTTATTACATAATGCTAATTAATTAGTTGAGTAAATTCACACTGTGTGATATATTTATTTTTCTTGCACACTGGACGATTTCTAACATTATAAAACAAAGATGACGATGGCAGAAACATGTGACAAATTAAAGAACTTTGAACGATCTGACATAATCACACAGTTAATATCACTTTTAATGGACCGGCGACACAAATTAGGTGCAGTCATGTGACCGGTATTCGACCAATGAAAACACTAAATATATTCTCATTATGTAGTAAATAATATTATTTGTTGCCAGGCAGAATTATATACATGTTGTTTCATGCAGTTTGACTTTTACATCTATATATGACTACCAGTACACATATATAGATTTAGATAGGTACTTTTCAAACAGCTGAAGTAATTCTCATTAACCATCATCCAGTTTTCATTACTTTGTACAGCTATCTACTCATGCCATTTGATGCTACGTTTTATAAAAAGTTAGTTTCATAGGTACAAAAATCTAATTATTAAAATAAACCATTGCCAGGAATGATGTGTTCTTTTTTTTACAAGTATCTTAGACAAGTAAATACATGTCTAATTGTATCTGTCAGATATAAAAAATTTCCAAAAAACACTAATGGAAAGTAATCATTTCCACTCCTGCAGAAAATATACAGCCTTAAGTAGCCACACAAGTATGGGGTACCAAGTGTAAAAAAAATTATTTAAGCTATTTTAACCCTTTTCTGCACATTTAATTTATATATGTGTTTATATAATAAATAAAAAAATATGTACCAAATATTTATTAAATAAATT
>JAULBS010048432.1:0-39277 GCA_032355785.1 Symmetromphalus regularis
CACACACACACACACACACACACACACACACACACACACACACACACACACACACACACACACACACACACATATTAATACAAAAAAACCAACAACCCAAAACAAACCAAAAAATAAAGAAATAACAACAACTTATGCGTAAATGTGTAGTATAATTACAAGATGGCTTCCGAAAAAACCCCAGCCTTATTGTTACTATTGTTATTATTGTTATTGTTATTAGAGTTGTTACTTCTCTATAAAGCATTATAATTCTGAAACCGAATGAAAAGGATTGTTTTTTAAATAACATTGTTGTGGGTTGTTACTTCTCTAACTTTAATACCTCTTTAAACTATATAAATGCGAAATTGAGGTAACCCTAAAACTTTTCGTGCCAACCCCTCCCCACCATGCAATAACCCTAGTGCTACACGTGTGCAGTATGTTATTATGTTATATGCAGCAGGGGCGAAATTCATATGGAGGAGAGGTGCTCATTAGAATTTGCCGGTGAATAATTCACCGATGAATAAGGAACATATTCTCTCAGCTACCCCCACCCCTTACCCCTTCCCAGGTTTCAACGCCCTTGATACAGTCACGTAAAGTTCGCCATGTTTTTAAACAAATACATCCGTTATTATTTATAACAGAAACGCAATTCATAACTGTTTTGGGGAAGTCTGGAAATTCCCGTAAAACAGGAGAAAGAAAGTCGATATTGTCGTATTATGACACGAAGATTTATTCAATACTGACTCATACTTACAAGTGCGAAGTACTGAGTCTTCTATAGACAGATCTACGGTATGTTAATATATCAAGTTATTGTATGTGAATCTCAGATGTAAACACTCATTAAGTTTCATTTAGGTAAGTATAACATTATGTTAATAATAGTAATTTATATAGTCACTGTTAGATAATGCATTTTAATTTCAATATTTTATACCATTATGCAGTTTAGAGGAATCTGCTACATTATGACTTTTTATCTCTTCAGCTAATTAGTAAAACGTTACTCTTTCTAAACCCTTCTCTTAACTTTCCTATCTTCTTTATTAATATTTTAATATCTCATCAATGTTGTAGTTAGAGGCTGAAAAATGACGAGGCAGATCTGAAGAAGGCCCCGCTGTATAAAGGAGATTCGTACTGTTTTATAACCATGATCCGAAAAAACAAACGAGGCAGCTGCCTCGTTTGCCTCAATGTTGGCTACGGCATTGCTTTATGTATCATGTATGCATGCATATATGTATGTATGTATTTGTGTGTGCGTACGTGAGTGAGTGTGCGTGTACAATTTCACTGGATTTCAGCCTTAAATAACATGAAGCGTGAAAACACATTTAATTTATTCCAATCTTTTTCACCTGAAATTGCATTTCACCCAATGTAGTTTATTTACCGAATGTTAACGACACTAACATTTCCCCAAGAATATTGTTTGTTCACCGAATGTTAACGACATTAACATTTCCCCAAGAATAGCCTACGGTTTAAATAGATAACAATAGTAGATAACGGTCACGAGTACATTTCATTTTATGAGAGGATCGTATAACAGTACGGCTTATTACAGATCGCATGTTACAAAGTCATGAACAAGAAGTCGCCCCCACCCCTCCCAACTATCTCCCCTTTGCCACCAGGACAATGCCACTGATTTTGTATTGAGACGGAGGCATCTATATTTGTTTTATTTTACTGAAATGGCGAGCGGAGTATTGATGGGGAAGAATAAGTTGTTGTCAATTCGTGGTTTTTTGTTTGTTTGGTGGAGTTTAATTTTTTGGGAGGCGGTGAAGGATAAATGAGCAAAGTATATCCTGCCCTACAACCAGGATTTAAGTTCCCTTCCTCGCTTTCGAAGCTCTGCCCTCACCTCCAATCGCACTTACCTCTACCACCTTTTATAATGTTTGCCTGTCCTGCAATCTCATTATTGCTCTAGGTGTAGTTATCCCCCCCCCACCCCCAATATAAAATATGAAGACTGCCAATCTGCACTACTTGCATGTCTAACAATGTCATTGTGTAATGGCATGATATTATAGTTTATAATGTCGACCAGTGATCCACCATTGGTTTATCAAAGTACGTGGTATGTGCTGTCCTGCCCGTGGGAAAACGCATATAAAAGACCCATTGCTGTTGGTTGGAAAGAGTATCTAATGTGGCGGTACTAGGTTCCCTCTATGAGTCACAAAACATCATATGTCTGATATCTAATAGCAGCTGAATTAACAATGTGCTGGGGTTGGTTTCGTTAAACTAATATGACCTTCCTTTCCAATTACAAAGTGCGATCTAAGATTATTTACGTCCTTTCTCCAAGAACTGGAAATCCCACTGAACAAGATAACTGGGCTGCAGCATCTAAAAATAACGAAGTGGATATGCATACGGCTGCCGTAAAACCAGTGTGGGTTTGACAAATGAAATTAATATCGACTATTTGGGGTCATATTATGGTTAAATTAAAAAATATATACATTCAGGCCCGTACGCAGGATTTTCTTTAGGGGGGTGCGTGTGTGAGGATATCCATGTTTTATTTTCGTTTTTAACGTTATTCTAGTAAATCAGCGTCAATCCAAATTTGCATTTACGGACCTCGACAGATTTTGGGGGGTGCGTGCGCACCTCCGTCGCACCCCCACCCCCATGCGTACGGGCCTGTTCATGTGTATAATAAATCATTGTATTCAGATGATTTACAATAACATAAATTAATGTACACAATATATATATATATAATAAATATAACTATGACGCACAGTCAAATCTAAACTCATCGTCCTCACACTGTAAATGAGTGTGATCAATGGGAGTACGACATATAACGTCATCCCTTCTTGACCGTCTACCAATCTCCCAAGACTGACTTTATGGAACGAAGCTTGTTTGTCTCGCATTGTTCCATTCACCCTGCCAGTTAGACAAAATATATTTAATTAAAAATTTATAATCAGTATACGGAATACCCATGTTCGCACGAGGCAAATTCAAAGCAGCCTTGGCATCAGGTTTGTTTTTTCATACCCCTAATACCAATATGACAGGGCACCCAACAAAATACAATCTTCTTTCTTTTTTTGCAGATAAAAAGACACTCTTTCCTATTATAATCCAAATTAAGGGATGTTCCAGGCGGCAGTATAAACAAAACACGCTATCCGTAATGCATATACAGCGGACATATGAAGAAATCCCATTATCTGGATTTTATTACACGGCGGCCGTACAAATATCACCTTCCTTATTAGTTTCTAAAAATAAAACGTTATGTTTTTCCCTAGAATTTCTTAATCTCCGGGAATTTACTAGATATTGTATAAAGCATTATGCAACATACATTCTGGTCCATTTTGAGATACGGACCTGAAAAAATCACACAATATGTAAGTAATATATTTATTGTATCATTAAATATTATCAGGACCGGCGCAGCCGGGGTGGAGGACCCCCCCCAATAATTTGCGGCGCCCTTTTTTGCGACTAAAGATGCGTTCATTAGAACTTGTACACACAACATGAAACTTGTAAGTCACAATTTTCGCAGGTAGAGAACGTTCAGCTTTTTATTCAACATGGCGAATCGAGATTTACTTTTAGTTTTACTTACAAACGTTTGAATTAATATGAAAATAAACTAAAAGCTATAAAAGACAATAAAAAGAGAAAAAGGAGGTAAATTTATGATATTCTGTCTTTTTTTTTCTCCAGTCACACATAGCGAAACTTCGGCAATCTTGTATTTTAGGCGATCATATGTTTGTGCATGATATTGGTATTGCTAAAAGTACCTCCATTATCGCCCATGATGTAAGTTATAGACTAGAGCATATCTCTTTAAATGTTACCGGGTGGGGCATTTTTTGAGTAAAAGTTGGTATCAAGTCCTATTAACCTATTTTGGGGGTGCTGATTACGAAAAATTAGGATACCAAGCTGAATTTCTTGTTTTTGACCCTCCAAATCGAAAAACAAAATGGCCTCCTAAAAATCGTTAGTTGTTTTTATTAAACATTTTACCTTGCAAAAGTATGTCCAAATTATTCCATCTATCACCAAATTTGTACTTTAGGATGAACAAATTTAATTTAAAAAACATTAAAAAAAATATACCTGGTAATGTTTAAAATACGATATCTTGTTATGTTTTAATGTTATGTAGCAAATTTTGGTGTCAAATGAAAGCTATGATAATGAAGAATGAAAGGAGATAGTAAATATATCACTTACAGTTGTTGAGGTTTTGTCAAAAAGAAAATATCATAAAAATTGGGGAATTTTATGGGCTGCCGAAATAAGAAATAGGGTGTGGTTCTTTAATGATTTTGTCATTGATTAATGCACTAATCCTGCATTAATATATACCATGATAACCAGCAGATCATAAGCTTTTATTTGGTATATAATACTTGACTCTAAACCATTTGTTGGCGTCATGGCGAAGAGAATAGTGAGAATATAGATTTTTGCATGACGTCTTCGAAAATGTAATGTTTTTAGGGTACCTTCCAATATTGGTTAAATATGGGTAGAAGATTTCAATTTTGTTTACTGTTTCTAGTTAATTTCATGTTTAGGATATCTTAGGGCTTGCTAAAACATAGTGTAGTAGAGTTATGGGATGGAAGTACACTTGGTCTTAAATATATAGACTGTGGCAGCCATCTTGATTTTTAAATGTTTTTTTAAAATTAAATTTGTTCATCCTAATACAAATTTGGTGATAGATGGAATAATTAGGACATACTATTGCAAGTTGAAATGTTTAATCAGAAAAAAACTAGGGATTTTGGGCGACCATTTTGTTTTTCGATTTCGAGGGTCAAAAACTAAACATTCAGCTTGGTATCCTATTTTTTTGTAATCAGCACCCCCAAAATGGGTTAATAGGACTGGATACCAACTTTTACTAAAAAATGCCACTGATTACCAAACGTAAAAAACATATACCAAAATATAGTTGCTCCAAGTAGTTTATTTTAATACATACAGTATGAATCATTAAATACTATTAAATTTAGTAATCAATGGTAGGGTTAATAAACAAATTATCATAACATCCAACATTTAAAAAAAATTACTGCCACATAAATGTTTAAAATATTTTCCAAAAATTGTATTGCTTCAAGTTGATAATGTGATCTCCCACTATACAATTGCAATTTCAATAACATTTAGACATTTTATTTTTTTTAACGTTAAAGAATCTGGCATATTATTGCATCCCCGCCCCCTCATAAATGGATTTTCTGGATCCGCCACTTATTAATGTTGTTACATTAGAGTTTAATTAAATTTTAGATACTACATGTTGCAGTAATTTATTTTTGAAGTGTCTGACTGAAGCAGGTGCATGATCTAGAAAGTACCAAAAAATACACATTTTAAACTCATTCAACAAAAACAACTGTCGGACAAAATGACCGCTATTAAAAGTTTGATACTGTATGTTGTAACACTTAAATTTTGAGGTAATTGAAAATTTGATATTTTATGTTGCAGTAATTTAATTATGAGGTTCGATTTTTAAGTGTTACACTCTATTTTGTAGTAATTTAAATTTGGAGATACCATTTTAAAAGTTATACTGTGTGTTGCCATAATAGTTACACTTGATACCATATGTACTTCTAATTATATTTGTGCATTTGTTTTAAATGTTTGGGGTTGTATGTTGCAGTAATGGAAGAAAATAATGGGGGAATAGCCATTGTGGGCACAGCATGTCGCTTCCCCGGTGCAGACAACATCGAGGAATTTTGGCGGGTTTTGTCACAGGGAGAGAACCATGTAAATGAAATCCCTCAGGAAAGATGGAATCTCAATGCTTTTTACAACCCTGATGTTGATGTTCCTGGCAAGATGTATATCAGAAAAGCAGGACTGGTGAAAAAGTAAGTAAAAAATGTGCATTCATTAATCAAATTTAAAAATAAAGAAATGCAAAATGGTAGAAATGTTATCTTCGACTAAAATAAGGACATGAGTGGAAATGAATACTATCAGTCCTTGGATTTTATAAACAAGACCTTTGTGCTATCCTGTCTGTAAGACCACATATTGTAAATAAAGAGTAGCATATATGCTGGCAGCAGTCCTATGTTCAGGACGAATTAGCAGATGCTAGTTTTGGATTTTGTGATAAATCCAAAGAGAACATTTGGAACTATAGAAATTGCTGTATAACCCCCATGAAGCCTAGCTTTACCAGGACCAAGACAGGTTTTAGAATTCCTGAAGACTTTCAAGAATCAAATTTTAAAAATATTTCAAAAATATACAGATGCATCACACTGCCATTCAGCTAAAATTGAAATCTGGAAAAACTGAATGTTCTATCTGCTTAAGAAAACAGGATTTATACTCCTTAGGGAGGAAAACAAATCAAAGACTTTCAATGGTGAAAAACTAGTTTTTTTGGGATATAATGCTTCACAAGAAGTGACCGCTTGTACTCTGATAAGCATAACTGAAAAAATCTTGGCTTATCCATAAATTTCAAAACTTTTCCATGACTTTTCCGTTTAAAATTTTTTTCAAAACTTTTCAAAGGCCCTTGTAAAGTATTTTCCAAATTTCTAAACTTTTCCAGGTCTTTTAATGACCGCGGGAACCCTAAGTTTTGCTCTGTTATGGTTGTAGAACTTTAATTAGCATGCAAATAAGATAAAACAACAAAACGGTATTCAACATTGTTGACAGTATCCATTTTGTTTGCAGGTTTGATGAGTTTGACAACAAGTTATTTGGCATCAGTGACATGGAGGTTGAAAGGATGGATCCACAACAAAGATTTGTCCTCGAGTGTGTCTTCATGGCATTACAAGATGGTGGAATGACAAGGGAAGATATCCAGGGATCCAATGCTGCGGTGTTTATAGGCATGTGAAATAAATATCTGTACTACTTAATATTATTTGACTAAGGAAAAGAAAGCAGTTTGTAATCACCAAAACAGAATCATAACCATCACATATCATGTGGATCTTTATTAATTTTCTTGAATATATTTAAATTTCAGGAGTGATGAATGATGATTATAGCAGAATGAGTTCGAACTCTGATTTGAATAACTACAGTCTAACAGGTGGATCAACCAGTATGATGTCTGCTCGGGTTTCCTATACATTTGATCTGCGTGGACCAAGTATGGTCATTGACACCGCATGCTCCTCTTCCTTACTTGCCATCCACCTTGGTAGTCAAGCTCTTATGACAGGTTTGTTAATTTTAAGTCACTATAGCAGATAGGGAGTGGGATCTAGCTCAAACGGAAGTGTGTTCGCCTGTGAACCAGTCGGTCTTCGGATTGATCTTTCTCAGTGGACCATTTTGAAGTTTGTGCTATTTTCTGTTCCAACATGTGGTCCACAACTGGTTCGTCAAAGGTCATGGTATGTGCTGTCCTGTCTGTAGGACGGTACATATGAAAGACACCTTGCTGCTTATCAGGAAGAGTAGCCTATGTGGAGACAGCGGGTTTCCTCTAAATATGACCATGTGATTGACGTCCAATAGCCGATGATGAGATAAAAATCAATGTGCTCTAGAGGCGTCGTTAAATAAAACAAACTTTACTTTTACAATAGCAGATGTTCGTATTAAGGATCATCTGATTGGATGTGGTACATTCCTCTGACAGCTGTGGCTTGAAATGATGCATCTACGCTGGATGCAATCTGGTCATAGTGGATGCAGGTACAACTGTTCGAACACAATGCACACATCCAGTGTAGCTGCTCCCATTGGAAATAGTGTTTTCTAATTTTGTTTAGCCAACACATGCATCCTATTTTGATGAGATTTTACATACAATTCTAAAACAATACTTGGGATTTTTAGTTTTTGTGCTTTATAACTTGTTAGCCTTGCATAAAACTAACTTGTTTATAACTGAAATAAATGTAGAACGTTATTAATATAACAAGAGTCAGAGTTAATAGTTTAGTCACTCAGTCTACATTGATGTTTTGCTCATATAGTTATTTTGGGCTTCTTTTATAATACTATGATTTGATAATTTGCTTGATGGCTTAAAAGTATTATTGAAATAAACAAGTTTAGAAATTCTTACAATGATCTTGCTTTTTCAATAAAGTTTACAAGGTTAAACTGTTATGTATAAAGTGACTGTAAACTAGATACTAAATATACTCCTCAAAATAAGTATAGAATATCTAAATGTAACACAAGATAACAGGTATAGTGTGGTATTTATACATGTAGGTTATAAGTGGAAAAGCAAAAGAATGATGTGACAAATTTGCTATGAAATGTTTGTTAGGATACAGAGGTACAAATGAATCGGACCCATATACATGTATGTGTGAGAGAGAGTGTGAACATGTGCATGTGTGTGTGTATTACAGTGAACATGATAATGCTTGGTGAACTCTTTAAAAAAACTAAATATTACTTGAACTTAGTGCATAGGAGATTTAACTACAAGTGAAAACATTCTCTATTTGTTTTCTCAGGAGAGTGCAACATGGCAGTGTGTGGAGGTGTGAATGCATTGTTAACTCCCAGGACTTTCATACAGCTCAGCAAAGCTCGAATGGCATCACGGATTGGACAGTGTCAAGCTTTCTCTGCCAGTGCTGATGGATATGCCAGAGGAGAAGGATGTGGGATTGTCCTATTGAAAAGGTTACCAGATGTAAGAAAACATGATAATTTATACTTTAACACTTCAATCGTATAGGAATCTTCATTTCATACCTGTTGAGAATTTTATCTCTAAAACTGTATATGAGTATATGATACACCAGTCATCGACTTGAAAATTCGGTCTACGTTGACATAAGATTGGGTATCTTTAGTAACCTTGAAAGACATTTTTAAAATGTTTACAAATATAACTGCTTATTGGATCAATAAAAAAATAACTTTAATCTCGATCAGACATAAACTTACATGTAAATGGATATGATTAATCTTTTTTAGGCAATTAAAGATGGTGACAAGATATGGGCAACAATTGCAATAGGTACTAACCAAGATGGCCGAACAGTGACCCCTATGACTGCACCTTCTGGTGAACAGCAAGAACTGCTTTTAAAAATGGTGTATGAAAAGGCTGGCATTGATGCAAGTGAAATAGACTACATTGAAGCACATGGTTAGCTAGTTGTTTTTATATCTATATCAAGGCAGAAATTATAAACTGATTAATTTATTATAAGGATGTTTTTAAAAAAAAACAATAACAAAAGTACATTAGTTCAAATGAAAAGCTGAAATACTGTTAAATAATATAGCTTTTCTTACAATAGCTTTATGAAAACATTTTTTGAAAACTAAAAATAATTCTTTGAAGTGTTCCTTCAATAATGGAATGTTGGTCAACATGAATTTTTATGTTCCTTGCACATGATTAGATGTTAATTATGATCTAGTAATTTTTACTGTTTCAATAATGGAATGTTGGTCAACATATGAATTTTTATGTTATCAATAAACTTATCACCTTAAAGTAATATTGTTCATCTTAGTTCATGAATTGTCTATTTAAACATTTGACATCATGAACTATCTATTTAAACATTTGACTTTCTTATTATCTGTTTTAGGAACTGGAACAAAAGCTGGAGATCCTGTAGAAGTACAAAGCTTAGGAAAGTTCTTTCTAGACGCTCAAGTGCAGAAGAAACGTTATATTGGATCTGTGAAAACAAACATTGGCCATCTTGAATCAGCTGCTGGCATTGCTGGTGTCATCAAGGTCTTGCTCATGATGAAGAACAATACAATTGTGAAATCTCTCTTAATGGGAGAACACAATCCACAGATTGACTTTCAAAAATTTTGTTTTGAGGTTCCAACACAACTTAAAGTCTGGGATAGTTCAAGAAAAAAAGCTTGTATCAATTCCTTTGGATTTGGTGGAAGTAACTGTCATGCTATCCTTTCATCTTATGTTGAAAAGAAAACTAACAGTGTTGAAGAAAATGTTTCAAAAGTACCTTTGTTGTTTTGTTTTTCAGGACAGAACATGCAAGGACTAAGAGAGAGCATCCAAGAATTTGTTTCTTTTGCCGAAGCACAAACGGAAACAAATTTGAAAGCTATATCATATTCTTCAACAGTGAGGCGTGATCATTTTCAAGTGAGGAAGGCTGTTACAGCTGATTCCTTGAACAAACTAATTGACAAACTGAAACTTGGCCAGTTTTTGAGAACCTCACATAAGAATAAAAACCTGATCTTTGTGTTTGGAGGAATGAGTACAGCATGGAATGGAATGTGCCAAGAACTCATGTCTGAATTTAAGATATTCAAAGAAAAGATCCAAGAAATTGACAGATGTCTAAAACAGTATGTCATTTGGTCACTCTATGACAGACTTCTTACAGGTTACAATGTAGATGACACATTGTTTGGCCCAATAGCCATTTTTGCATGTCAGGTGGCATTAGCCACTCTCTGGAAGTATTTGGGAATGAAACCTGACTGCATTCTTGGACAGAGTATTGGTGAAGTAGCAGCCTCACATGTTGCTGGAGTTTGGTCACTCAAAGAAGCAGTGAAAATTATATATCATCGAACCTCTGTGCTATTAGAAGCTACAGGCGGCAAAATGCTGATGATACGTAACATTCCAGTACAAAAAATTGAAAAGCTCTTGTCTCAGTATGAAGGTAGAGCAAACATAGCATTGTATTACAGTCCCACATCATGTACTGTCAGTGGAGATGACACAGCTATAGATGAGATTGAAAAGGAGCTTCTGGGTCTTTCAAATGAGAAGACAAATGGAATCATACTTCAAAATCTCAAAGTGAGCAGTGCATTCCACAGTCATCATACAGAAGCATCCAAACAAGAACTTCAAAGAAGACTAGATGGAATGCAAGGATCCAAGCCAGAAATGGGAATTGTCTCTACAATTAGTGGTGAGAAAGCACAAGAAACAGACTTTTCAAAACCAAACTACTGGGGGAAAAGCATTCGTAATCCAGTTCATTTTGGCCGAGCTGTTTTGAATGCTGTTAAAATGGACAATGTTAACATATTTGTTGAAATTAGTCCAAAGCCAGTGTTCAGGGCTCACATCAGAGATTTGTTCTCTGATCATGATAACTTTGTTGCTGTTGCTTCAATGAAACCAAATTCTGAACAAAAATGTCTACTAGAAACAGCTGCTTCACTCTATGAACATGGCATTAATCTTAATTGGAAAGCATTGTATGATGATCCACAACCAAATACAGAATCACCAAAGTACAGTTTCTGCAGAAACAAACATCTATTTATATCTGAAGATATTCAACAAGAGCTGATGGGTATAAAAACAAGTAGCAATTGCCACCCTTTCCTGAAAACAATTCACAATAATGGCTCTTGTTATGGGCATAAAATTATTGTGTCACCAGTATCAATTTCCAGTGTTTTTGAACACAGATTCTCAGGGAACATTCTAATTCCTGGTGCACTTTATGTAGAAGTTGCTCTGGCTCTTGCATGCCACTACTTTAGTGATGACAAAAATCAGAAATCAATAGTTTCTTTGAAATTCAAACAGCCAGTCTTTTTACAGAGAGAAAATTCAGAACAGCTTGATATTGATGTCACAACAACAGACATGCCAGGATCATTTAGGTTTGTGGTGTGTAAACAAAAGGATGTGTATGTAGAAGGAAAAGTTGACCAGGAACATTTTTGTGAAAATGTCACAATTGATATTCAGGATGTGAAAATGAGGTGCACGCAGAGTGTATCAAAAAAAGAACTGTACTCAAATCTCCAGGACATTGGGATAACATTTGGAAAGGTGCTTCAAATTGTTGGCAATTCTCTGAAAAATGAGACAGAATGTTTGTCACATTTATCACTGAATTCAACCATCAAGAATGAAATGAAAAATACAACAATTCATCCAGCAATTTTAGATGCAATGCTTCAGACCACAGGTGCCTTCTATAACCAAGCAGCAGACCAACAGAAATCACTGCCAGTCCAGATAGACGGTTTCAGGATAAACAGACCTGTTGAAGATGAAATGCTTGTGTACACAACAATTTTGAAGACAAATAATTCCTCAAGTTTGTTTCAGATATCTCTGCTTTCACTGGGAGGACATGTAATAGCTGAGATTGAGAATTTTGTCACTAAAAATCTGGGCTCACAACATGAAGAAATAATGTTTGAAACAAAATGGTGTCCAGTTGAGCCATTACTAATAACTGATTATGATGATCACCCAGCACAGAAGTGGTTGATTGTTGCTGACAAAAAACAAAAGGATACCACATCTAGCCACATATATTTAGAATACCAAGACCATGACATCAGTGAATCTGAACTGGACAAGATGATTCAAACTAAAGGTGTAGATTTAGAAACACTGTCAGCAATAGTGTTCTTATGTCAGCAGCAAACTGAAGACATGGCACCCAGTGAGACCATCCTTCAAATGATCACCAGACAGTCAATGAACCTGAAAGGTCTGTTGATGTATCTCTACAATCAAAAAACAAGTCTTCCTCTTTTCATTATCACAGAGAATGCTTTGAACACAGGAAACAAAAGCATTCCAATAAACCTTGTGGCAGGATCAACCTGGGGATTTGTAAGGACAGTCCTGAGAGAGCAGATTTACAGTGCAGTAAACATTGTGGATGTACATACAGATGCAAATCAAACATTTGATACCTTAATGGCTGCTGCAGTGTGGCATTTGCTACATCAAAACAATCACAAAGGGCTTAAAGAATTTGTTATTTATGAAAATACCATTTTGTGTCAGCAAGTGTTTGCAGATGAAGATACACCAAAATATCGACACAATAAGCTTGACATACTCTGCAAAGCAAGTTTGTTTTCCAAAAATGAAGACCGCCTTTGCAAACCATACCTTCAATATGACAAGAAAAATGAAAAAAGTGTACTTCCACAGTCTGTAGAGATAATGACAACAAAGGTCGTCATACATCACTCATGCCTTTATCCACAGTGTGTACCAGCATATAATTTACTGAAATGTGAATCGAGTGTTTTAACTCTTGAAGCTATTGGAAATGTATCAGGAAATGAAGAACTGAAAAATGTGGCAGTTTTCTATCCATGCAAAGTTTCTACATTCATGAGAGTTCCACACAAATGCATTGTTGAGATCAACAAATTGCCAAGTTATCAACCAGGACTTTTAACACAACTTTTTTTGCTATGGCATCATTGCATTTTAATTAACATGCAACTACATGTACAAGTGATTATTCTTTGTTCTGATGCTACCAAGCCTGTTGCAAATGCTCTTTCTTTGATGCTTGAAACAGAAATACAAAACAATAATAATGAAATTGTTGGCGTCGAGAATCTCGGGTCAGTACAAAGCTATTCCAAAGCAGCTATTGTGTCAACCATTCAACTGAAAAAACACATCATTGATAAAATATGCAGTTCTTGGCCTAATGCTACAAGCCTTGTTTGCATGGATCAGTTACTACCTAGACTTGCTGGTCCACAATTATGTTATTACAATCCATCACTACAAATAAACATTGTCAGGGCTAGTGATATCTGTACTCCTAAGTCAGCAATGGACACCATGCCAAAACTAGTGACCTGGATCCTAAATCACAAAGAGGTTGTCAGCACAATTTCTGAGGCATTTCAAAATCTACTACACCCACAAACAGAAATCAATGCTGTGAAGTTGATGGAAAGTTGCACAATTCAACTTTTTGGAAATGGAGGAGGAACTTCAACAGTTAGTGCTTCAGAAGATGCTTTGCTTCGTCCAGATGGAGTGTACCTCGTTGTTGGTGGTCTGACTGGCCTGGGATGGGAATGTGTACGTTTTTTAACAATAAGAGGAGCTGGTGCAATTTTGATAATAAATCGCAGAGAAGCACCAGAGGATAAATTGAAAGAGATGGAAAAACTTGAAGCATATCACGGCTGTCAAATACAAACTGTACAAGCTGATGTCACTGACTTGCGTTCTCTTGACCAAGCTTTGAAAGCAGTTGATGACAAATTTCCAAGAAAACTAATAAAAGGGGTTTTCTTTGGAGCAGCTGTTCTTGAAGATCGGACAGTGATCAATATGACACAAGAGACCTTTGTGAAAGCTGCAGCACCTAAGATACAAGGAGCTTGGAATATGCATTTGCTTACTAAAAACATGCCACTTGATTTTTTCATCCTGCATTCTTCTATGACAGCAGTATTTGGTAATCCTGGCCAGTCTAACTATGGAGCAGCAAATGCCTTCCAGGATTCATTAGCACAGAAGCGAAGACAAGCTGGGCTTGTGGGGCAGAGTATTAACTGGGGACCTCTTAAGCTTGGCATGTTACAGGACAAACCTAACCTGGTGAAAGCTTTGGAAGCACAAGGATATATAGCCCTTAGCATAGAAGAAATCCACAAATGTCTTCTATCAGCACTTATGCTGGATAAATCTACAACTATTGCTGTAAAATTCAACACCATCAAACTGGCCAGTAGTGTAATGAATGAGAAAAGCATGGAGTACAAATTCAGTTCTATCCTTTTAATACCATCCAAAGAAAACTCACCACAGAAAACATCCAATAGCAAACAAAATCTTGATATAGAACAATTGAAAAGTGCTGATGCTGATGCAAGGATAAAAGCAATTACAGAGTACATCACAGAATTGCTGGCAGACTTACTTAGCTGTAATCCAGAAAGTCTTGAACTGGACAAAGGTGTGGTGAACTTGGGTCTAGACTCTATGCAAGCAATGACAGTTAGTAACAAAATCCGCCAAATATCTCAAGTACGGATTACTCCAAATAGCTTGCTGCACCAAAATCTTTCAGCTAATGATATAATAGAACTACTCAACTCAGAAATACCCACTAACCTGCCTGCACGCAAACCTGGACCTCAGAATGTTTTGTCACAATATCAAGAACATACTCTGACATACATGGAATATATGTTCTACAAACTGTACTGCAAAAATCCTGCTGATCCAAGTTTGTATTATGTCAATGAGCTTGCATTGCCAAAAACAGCAATTCAGCCAGAAATATGGAGGATAATTGCTAACACACTTATGTCTCGACATGAGGTTTTGCGAACAACATTTGAAAATGTCCCAGAGAGTGATAACATCCGGTGGAATGTAAAGAGGAAAGTGAACCCAACTGGAATGGAACCAGACTTCAGAACAGTAAAAGCAGAAGATACTGATGAGATAGAAAGACACACAACAGAAGCATTTAACTTGGAAATACAAGGCCCACTCCGCTTCATTTTCATCAGTGGTGAAACATGCTATTTCAGAACAGTTTACAACAGCATTGGGTTTGATATGCAGGGAATAGCAGTCATCTTCAAAGACCTAGAGACAATATTTATGTCAATGCAACACAACCAGACACTACCAGATCTACAGACAGTAGGAGGAAGTTTGATAGTTGTGGAAATGGAGAAGATGTTGCACGAGAGACATGATGAATTAAAAGAATTCTGGAAAAACTTCCTTGATGTGAATATTCCTGCAATTTTATTGGGTAAATCGGAACAAACAATGCAAACGAAATCTGCAGAATTTAAACTTGAAACTGGAACACTCGAACCTTCTGTTTATGTTGCACTACTTCACTTATCAAGGTCTGAAGGATTAAGCATGTTCAAATTAATGACAAGTGTCTATCAGCTACTTCTTCACCTGATGTGCAGTGAAACTAATGTGGCCATCTCAGCAACAGTTGATGTCAAACAATACATTCCAAATGTTGGACATGCTGTTGGCCTTGGGACAAACTATATTCCTTTACTGGCCAAATTCCCATCTGATGACCTTACCATTAAGGAATTTCTCCAGAATAACAAAAAATCACTTGAAAGCTCAATAGACCATTGTGTATGTCCGCTGGATATCATTGGAGAACTGGCAGGTTCTGAAAAGATCACAAACATTACTAGGAACAAGATTGTGATAGTTGAAGATGAATTTGTGTCATCTTTGTTAACAAATGCAAAGAAAGAAGGTTACCCTGTTGAAGTGACAAAATCAGATGACCTAGGAACTCACTCTGAGACACAGTTTAGTGTGTGGAACCGAACAAAAGAAAAACAAATGACTCTTAAATTGACATACAATTCAAATACTGTTTCCAACACTCGTGCCAAAAATATCATGAATGCATTCCAGGAAATTGTGACTAAAATTGTCACTGACCTTTCTGTGACAATTACAAGTCTACAAGAAATGACATGCATTAAGAACCTGAAAGCATATTAATATGCTGTTGGCCTTGGAACAAACTTCATTCCTTTACTGGCCAAATTCCAATCTGATGACGTGACTTAATGACATTACTTTTAATAGAACACAGACCAGTAATAAATGTAATGACTAGAAAAGTGTATACCTGTACATTCATAAAGCAAATCATCAAAAGTATATCTGGAGGAATTTGTTGACTATTAATGAGAATTATCAAACCAGATGGACTTGCCAATAGCATATGTCAATGTGATATCTCCCAATAGCCAATGTTTGCATGTTCATGTGTTTGTGTAAAGTTATATTCACATATACATGGATATGGATCCAGATCTGGATACAGACATGGCAAAAATGGGATCCAGTAATCAGGACATAACGTTCACATATGCACAATTATAAATACAATACAAGCAGAGTAAAAGGTCTTTCCAAATGAAACCATCTATATGGCACTAACTGTCGAAGTTCCTATGTAACCTATGGAGCAAGATTAATTACTTATTGCAATATTGGGAACTTACAATTTACAGAAGCAAAAGAAAGTAACAAGGCAACTACATGTACATGTATTCTTGTGCAAAAAATAATTTTATTTCTCAGATGCACTATTTTACATTATCAGTAGTGATTAACAATGGTAATCTCCATAGCAGTGGCAGTGATGTCAGAAGTGGTAGGATTGGGAAAGGAGTGACATTTTCAAAAAATGTCTTAACTTCCCCAGATCCATGTCATTTTGACAGGAACTCTATTTTTATCAACTTCCGATGTGCAGTTTGGCATGCGGAGACGAATTTAATCACTACATGGTATGATCAAAATAATGTTGTCCGTATTCAGATGCCATATCCATACATATGTGAACACATCCTTTGAAAACAATGGTCAACGATTTTTGCTAGATTTGAATTATTTATATTTCTAATTTCTTTTTTAAATCATTTTGTTTAGTCAAATGGAATCGTAATTAGACAAACTAAAGTGGTAGAGGTTTGTTAATTATTTTAATTTTATTTATTACAAGTAACATTTTAAAATAATATATTCAGAATATAGTGACAATGTATGTGATGTTGAATTATTTGTGAAAATATATTAGATGAAGATACATTTTAATAACTTCTGCTGGCAGATCATTTGTAACAAAATATGTTCATAATTAGCCACAAAATACAAAAATGGAATGAAACACTAGTATCCGCATTAATATATTTTTATATATAGAGGATGATAAATGCATTGCAACTTATTATCAAATTAATAAGTCACAAGTGAAATCATTTTTCTTTGACAAAGGGAAATTATTTCACAAGGGACATACATTTTTAATAATTGTACTCTTTAAACTCTCTAATTGCATGACAGTTTAGAGAAATGCTATCCTATGGATGACGGTACATTGTACTTTTTCTTGTTTTAGTGACGAAATGGTCACTTTTACAAAATTATAAAGACTTCATATTTAGTACAAGCAAGCTTATTGGTCATAATGGCTAGAGCAACCCAGTGAAATGCCCTGTAACAAATGCTATTTTTTCAATGGAAAAATAACTACAAATATGCACTGGTTTATGAGTGCCTACTGGGATAATAAATGTATTTATGCATTATGACAAATAATAATACATGTATATTGGTTTTCTGTTACTAAACATTTGTAAATTACTTAATCTTTATTTTATGCAGAAAATAATATATATCTACAGAGGTCGAATTTCACCAAGACACTGAGGCATTTGTCATGCTGTCCTATCTCTTTGCCGTAATGCCCTCTCAATGTCACATCTAATGTAGGCAAATACTGCCGTACCCTTTTTTCCCACTTGCCCCATGAGAAACTCACATTTGCTATTGTGCCCCAATGTGTCCTCCACATTTGGTTTGCTGCCCTCTTGATTCCTAGGAATACAAGGCAAAAATCACCATGACCTCAAATACTGAAGTTCGACCCCTGTATCTGTAAAGTACTATAATATTTACTCTGAAACTTACCTATTTAATGATATTGGTGTTTTTCAGTAAGCTAATAATTTCACAAAACTGATGTTGTTGGTACCCTAAAGTTTATCTTTAATGGAATAATTGTTTCAAATAACCATGTCTTGTATTCCCAAATTATTGCAAAAAATGAATACATAAATAACAATCTTGCAATTATAAAATCTAGAAGCTTTTGACATAACGAAATACGAGTGTTCAAATGGATCTTTTAATGGATCATCATAAAATATTCTCTGAATATTATATAATAGTCCTCTGTGTTAAAGAAGCGTGATAGCATGCACTTTTCTGTTACTCACTTGAAAATGGAAAGTGATTAGTGTTTATGTACTCACCTTTCTTCATTTTGTCTCACTCAATCAGAAAACTGGTAATAAATTACACACCCCATTTCAATTTTCTTATATGGAATGTTTTCCTAAATGGAGAACTGTATAATAGTATATCAACTGTGGAGTTTTAATTTAGATGTACATGGCATATAGAGTACACTGGTTGAAACAAAAAATGCCATACAGGTTGATGGAGTAAATTAAAGATACTCTTTGTTGCTGATATGGATGTCATAATGGTAATGATAGAGAAAGGCAACAAAAAACAAAAGTAGCATAAAATAATTTATTAGCCTCTATAAAACACTGTTGACAGCATTAAGTATTTTACACAATTAATCTGATAAACCATATCAAGTATTTCATCTGACATTATAAGGGGTCATTTAAGAATTATTTATTATGTTGAAAATCTAATTTATTTATAAGGCCAGAGTTTTTTTTATTATGTTTCACAAACCTGCAGACCCTACATTTTGCTAAATTTAAATTAAATTAAAAGTGACAATTCACACTTATTTTATTTCCGCCGACTGTCCTGAAGGCTAGAAAAGAAAGAAAAGAAGAAAACCTGCACCATTGTTTAAACAAAAAAACATTAAATTTACACTTTGAAGTTGAATGTTTTTTCATATATAAAAGTATGCAGGCTTATGACCAGTTAAATGAGTCAAACTGGTAAAATTAATTTTATACCAAATTTCATTTTCCCCTCCAAAGACATTTTTCTAACCTTTTTTCCCTCCCTCCACCCTAATTTTTGGGGGCCTATGTTTGAGAAAAAATAAACTAAAAATTGTCCTAAGTGCCAAATGAATGTGAACAAATTTTGACTAGTATAAGGGAACAACAATATGTCATTAAGATCATATATTTTTATTTTACTACACTGAATCATTGAAGACATGCTCTAATTAAACTTCAAAGTAACTGACAATGTTTCCATTTACTTCTTATTATCTATAAACAGATGTATTAATTAGTACCTACTTGATTTTGATTAACTGTAATGGATGTTTGATATTTACATAATATTGTGATACAAATTTTATATGTTTTAGAATAAAAACTTCAAAATAACTGATAATGTTTCCATTTACTTCTTATTATCTATAAACAGATCTATGTATTAATTAGTATTTACTTGATTTTAATTAACTGTAATGGATGTTTGATATTTACATAATATTGTGATACAAATTTTATTATATCTTTAGAATAAAACATGTGATAATCTATTAATATGTTTGTTTGGTTTGTTAACATGGGTTGGACTAGAATATTTAGAGATTTCAAAAATACACCCTCTCATCAGTTTTCTAATTAATGAGATGAATGTAAATTAAAGCTGTACATTTACAAATTCTGTAAATGTGTACGTAGAATTCATTAAATTAGCAACTGTCACTAATCTAATATTTTAAAACAAAATATTCCCTGATTTATTAGTTGTTCTTGATTTAACCAAAATTGAATTTAATTTAAAACCTTTTCTCATAATATTAAAATAATATATTATGTCACAAGACGTTATTTCCATGTTCATGTTTATAAATCTATAAATATTTAATGCCTTTAAACGAAATGGTGCCATTTGCACATGTAAATGTCCCAGGCTTACTGCAAATGACAGAACCTGATGCCAGAGATATGTATGATGACGTTTGTAGTTCCACTAATGTTTATGACACTATTCCCAACTTATGATCAGTGCCGGATTAAGCTTCGGCTGGCCCTAAGGCACATTTTGAAATTTTTGAGAATGGCTTGAACAATTTAAATTAGATCTCTGGCTCATGGAAATGGACACCAGACAAAAGATGAACAGATTCATGAACAAAATATTTAATACAAAAAAACACAAATATTTGTCTGCCTAATGGTTAATCTGGCACTGCTTATGGGCCATTCAAAATTATCAATGATATCACAAGTGCAGAAAGGCTAAACATTTTCATGACATTCACACTTCCCTCTAAAGTGTACAAAATAATATGATCTTATACCACAAATCTATTTGATTGAAGAACTAATAATACAGACACTGATTAATTTGAATTATTTAACAATATATATAATGTCGCTACAAATTTTTTCTACTACTGACTTAGGAAAGATATGAAGAACTTGGTTACATTAGGTTACGAAATACAAACCATAAATCTAATTATTGTATATAATATTGATAACATATAAATTATTCAAAGCAATAATAACAAAAAAAACAATAACATCTATGTGTTTTTTTGTGGTGGGGAGTGTGTGGAATCTGCTTTTTTTCTGATTTGGCGAGAAGACAAATCAATATATATTGGTCCATGTATTTCTGAAACCATGCTGTGTTCATTACTCGCAACATCAACAAACACCCTAGCATATGATAATGTTGACAGTTGTGAATAATTTTCTAAATTATATTACAGTAGTAACTATTAATTTAAAACAACAGTTAGCAGACCTGGAAATAATTGTTTCCGTTCTATTTGGTAAAATGTCCCATGTCAATTAATTTGCACCATACATTAAAGAAAATGATCCTGTTAAACAATTTAATACGAAAGTTTAAAATAAAATTATTTAAAATTTGTGTTTTTTGTTAATTAATTTAACCCAATGTATGCAATTGCACAAGCTATATTGAGTTGATTTTACACAGAAATGATGATTTTTATTAAACATTAAAACATAAGTATTGGACAAAATGACCGACACAATTAACTTTAACACTCAAAATTTCCAAAATGAAACATTTGTACCAGACAATGTCCATTACTAGCTGCTATTTCCAGGTCTGTAGTTTAACTGAAAAATAGTTAAACATGGCATGTCATAAATGAGTTCAACAGAAACTATCTCAAAATAATGTGTAAATTGGAAATGTTAATTCTTGTAAGGACTGTCCCACACTTTGTGTATGATTACAAATTAAAAGTTATTGCACATTACCTCATTTTACATTGAATTTCATGCCTAATATCCTGGCCTAGTGTTTAGAACACTTTTTTAACCCTTTGAACCCAAGCGGCCGGAAACCTGGCCACGACATCAACTTCCAAATATCCCAGCAGCTGGAAAACAGGCATTCATATCGCTATTGAATATTTCATCCAAATAACGGCTCTGTTGTTTCTCATTTTCGTTCTGTACTTATTGTGAATGCTACTCCTGAGATTATAATATTGTTTTACATTTCTGACCAGTTATTATTATTTTTTTTTTAAATGGCTCGCAAATTGAATACTGTTGACCAGGTTTTAGCTGAGGTACTCAGTTAAGACAATGAATCAATCCATAACAACACACACTACATTGTATTATGAAAGTTATTTTGAGTCAGAAATGAAAATGACAACAACGTACTACATTCTAACAACAGGGCAGTTGTCAGTGGGGGTATTTTGACACAGAAATCAAACAAATATTGTTCTATATTTTTTGATGATTTTCCCCCAGGAGCTCAGGGGCCGACCATGACAGGAGCTCAGGGTGAGTGGGCCGACCATGACAGGAGCTCAGGGTTCAAAGGATTAAGACCTGGCTTTAATAGAAGTCCCAAATCATTTCAACTAACAGTCTTAGCTAACAATATTTAAGATAGTGAAAATTAGTTGGAATACTGAACTGATCTTGATGGTGATCATGCTGCTAATCATTGAAAATGGGTTAAAGATGAATGTGTTTGCTCATTATTATAAACAATGACACCAATAGCATTCAAAAATTGATCTTAACATTTCCCACAAAATTACCTTGTCACATACAAAATTTCAACAAAAGTAGTGAAAGAAACAATAAAAATGTTTAGTTATTTATTTCTTAAGTTTAAACTGACAAGTTAATAATTTGTAAATATTTATACATTTATCCTATTTAGGAATTTCATTGTTTATGACTTCATAATTTACAAGTTGGTGTATACTCATGACATTTTTCTTTTACCTGTCAGTTTAAAAATCATGAAATAATTAACAAAAAACCATTTAATTCCACTGAACTCTCACTAATCTTAATCCACCGTAAGTGGCCAATAAGACGTATGCTCTGGTGCATTGTTATGAATCACCATGAAAGCAGTGAAAAGCTTTGGACCTGAGAGTATCAATCTCAATCAACATGAGTATTTTTCCAAAATCGCCTCCTATCCTGACTAGGACTAACATGACCCTACAAATAAAAGAAAAGAAAAGGAATTAACAAAACAATTTAAAATCAAGATAAATAACTGAATTCCTGTTTACATGATGTATTAATATTACAAAACAGTTTGTCAATGTATCAGCATGAAAGCCATCTTAAAGTATAAAATGAAAAACAGTACTTCTAAACCATTTTCAGGTAACTAAATACATGTATTGCATTCCCCACAGAGAGACAATGTCTTTCAATGAATAACACAAGGAAAAAAAAAATATTACTTAAAAGAATCAAATCTTCAAAAAAAACTAAACTTTATTTCTCTGGTGTTTTGGGGTGGGTTTTTTTTAAATAATAATAAAACAAACAATGAACCACCAATTGAAAATGTAATCATTAAGTTTAAAAAAGGATATCTCTTTTTCTTTCTTCCTTATTTCTTTGTCTTATTTTCTTTTCTTTTATTTGGGTGGTATTTGTTTGTTTGGAGTGAGTGAGGATGAGAAAGAGATAATTTATCATTACCATCAACAACAATTTATATGATTAGAACCTGTAAAGGTTATTATATTTTACTCAGTTTTTTAATATAACAAGGACATTTTTTTAAATCTATAAAAATGCATAAATATATTTTGTTTAAGTAAATATCATGACATTCTGACATCAACAGGATTCACAAAATCAAAACAATTATGTTATAAACATGTATTTTGTTTCTATGTAAAGATGCTAGATGTAAAGTAGGTGTGCATGGTGGATCTGAAACATAAAATTTAATTTATATAGCCTAATGTATATGGTAAGTAATTTTTAAATAAGTGGTCATCTTCACTATTAATGTTTGGTAAAAATAAACAATATTAGTTAATGTCAACATTCAGAAACCCATCAGCAATGAACTGTATTCAGTTAATAATTCAGATTTAATAATAATAAAAATTATCATCAAAATTGCTACAAGATGCAAAGATTATAAAAACAAAAAAAATTATAAATAATAAAAAGGTCTTTATAAAATAATTTTATGTTGATCAGACATGCAATAAACATAGTTCCATTTACAGAATTAAAACAAAAAATTGTGATGACAATTCATTTTCTTAAAAAATATTTTTAATCCTCATTTAAACCATACATACACATACGATTTAAATAGACATATATAAAAGTGCATGGGTGAATAGATGGATAGACTTGAATTTCTGTTTTTATAGAAAATAAACATACATACAAGTAAATCAAATTTCACATACACATCTCTAATAAAAGCATAAAAGATGAAATTAACAGAACATCAATGATAACTTTAGAGCTGAAAACATTAACCATTTTAATAATTATGCCAAATGCACATCTGGTATGTTAAATTACATATATGTATCAACCTTTCTAACAAAAGCACAGAATGAGTTGCTTTCAGAAAGTGAAACCTGATTCTAGTTCTAATTAAGTAAAAAAAGGACCATAATATATATGTTTAATTAATTGTCATTACACACACACTTAGACTATGAATGTCTTTAGCACATAGCTTAATCACAGTTACCAATCTGTGATGTGCATAAAACAATGTCTAACTTCAGACATTCATGTATCTCTGAGAGCAAAACAATATTAAATGCATGTACATACAATGAATTAATATATATTAATTTAACAGACTATATTAAACTGTCAACAACACTTAAGCCATGCATCAACCTATCATCCCTTAGGAGTCATTAACACTGTTATCAACATTTTCCAGTTTATACAAATAGTACTAATTTAGTTCACATAAGATGTAGATGTTTTTTTTCCAGATTTCAATCAATATTTTAATAATTTAAATTTGTATGCCGGCCTAGGACTCACTTGAGCGTATGCTGCATATAAATAGGAAAATACTGGTAATTGTGAACAATCCTTTACTAATGTAAATTAAAAAGCATAATTTTTGTGTGTAATAGGGAAGTGTAGTTTTGGGTGGAATAGAGAGGAGAGTGGGAGGGAAAACATTGTTTTTCAAATTAAATATTTTCTATTTAATCAGTGTTGCTACCTTTATTTTTACTAATAACACCATATGAACAGGTGCTTAAAGGGTTAATGAGATATGCACGTAATTTAAACAATGAAAGAGAACCAATCTCTAACAATGTGCAGATCTGGGTAGCAAGGCATGCTATTTAGTTTTAGTCAGTTTTGGGACATATCATTATTTGGTAGTCAAGCAGTATTCTAGCTGCACGGTTTTGTCAAAATTTCCTGTCACATGCCTTTTATAAATACTAACATGACTCACCACCTTTCATTTTTATTCTATTTCCTAAAAAATAACAATGGATTGAGCAACTATAAAATCAATGTATTCTAAGTATTATCAAGATACTTAATTATGACTTCATAACAGAAGTGTATTTTTTGATATGGGTGTGTTTGACAGAGATATGTTTTAGGCACAAGATATAAGCATAATACTGATAATGGAATGTTTTTAATCATTTTTAAACTGGTTTGTGTTTAACAATCTTTTGATTTAGGGGTCATTCACAATTATTGAAATTTTCCTATTTGTACAAACAGTATGCTCATGGGGAACTTGTAAATCCAGCTTATGAATTTAAATTAATCATTACAATTTTGAAAGAAAATCTGTACTCGCTGTATGAACAGGGTAATTGTGAATGACCACTTGCTCGTCCTATTTAATAAAACTAAATCAGAGTTTATATTAAAAGAACAGAATAAAAACAGAAACTACTTTTTTACAGAATTAAATATAAAATAATTATACCAGTTTTGTGATTTATACCTTAACAGTATTCGATTCAAACTCATCAAAACTTTAAAAATAAAATGAAACAATTAAAATGTAGGTAAACATTAATAAAAAAAAAGTTTGAAATTCATTGTTTGAGGGAAACAATAACAAATGCTAAAGTTCTTTATGGGGCATGATGGCAAATGTCCATTTTGAAATTTGACCAGCACCCTGTCAATGTAAACAAGCATAATGAACGTATGCAGATGATATGAGGATAAGGAAAAGAATTCAGAATGTTTATCAATACCACTTTCAGAGTACATATTTGAAGTCAAAACTAACAATGTACACTATATATCAACATCTACTGTTGACCTCTGGCAATCAATCAAACAAATTTACTTCTTATAAAAAATTTTTACAATTCTATGTGCATGTCAAATTTCTCTTATTATATTCATTTTTAAAATAATACCATTTTGAAAAATAAGGGAAAGAGAAACTCCTCAAGTGTCAGTGAAAGTGCTGCTGTTATTTTTGCCTGGTAAGCTAGTGAAAAGAAATCCCAATTTCATACCCTGTATTGGTAGTTAATCATTGACTATTGGACATCAATCATGGGAAATGCATCACATGGTCTAGAAGATGAAAAAAACAAAATATTCCACAGCATAAGAAACTCGCTTCTTTTTTATGGGAGGAGTGGGGAATGGGGTGTTATACTTCTGTCTGTAAAAACTTAGCATGATTATATCTAAATACTGTTTTGCAGACATGTGTTACAAAATGTGTGTCAAACTAAATGACTGACAAAATGAACTTTGTGACTGTCAGGTCTTCCCAAACTGACAAACTTGTACCAGACAAGATCTGTAACTGACTGATTATTTCCAGGCTGGTTTTAAGTATATTTGGCCTGGGTACTAGCTCTGGTCAATATCTCATGGAACAGAATAAAACAATACCAAACTATGATATAAAAACAATATAAGACCACAAGGTTTTATGATAATGATCGTTATCGGTAGCGTGTCGGTACCGTGTCGTCAAAACCAGGAAACTGAAATTTTGTTTCCCATGATTTTTTATTTTTTTATTTTTTATTTTTTTATTTTTTTTTTAATTTCTTTATTGACTTTGAGCTAAAAGCTCATCAGTACAGAAAAACATATAGTACAAACAGGTGAACAAAGGTGATAAACATACAAAGAACAATAGATATATTACAAAGACTGGAGAATACACACAAGATAAAATTAAATAGAGCTGTTTCTCAAATTTGTAGCATGATATAAAAATTTACCTAGATTACGCAGCTGTTTAATTGAATGAATTTAAAAACAGAAGGGTTTTTCCAATAATATGGCTTAATAAATAAATTTCTTAAATTATTATATAGAGGACAGATCAAAATGAAATGAAATTCGTCTTCTATATCATCAGCGCATACAAAACACTATAGTGTCGTTAGACAAAACAAAAAACAAAAAATATTACCCTACAGCGGAGCCTTGATGGTTACAATTGGTCCAGCTGTACTAAAGTCTGCCCTGAGTAGAGGTTGGGATGGGTGAAAAAAAACTAATCACAGAATGAGTCCAATAAGAGATTTTGATCTTACAACCAACCAAGATAATTTATTTTCTTTGGTGGTTGTATTTATTTTTGTGCTTATATCCAATTAAGGTTCAAGCACGCTGTCCTGGGCACACAACTCAGATTCCTGTGCTGTCAATCCAGACAGAGGTTAGTGTTAGTAGGAGACACGAAACCCGCTGCTGTTTCCCATGATTTTTGTATCACTGCTCGTTAAATATATATATATACTGCCTAATAAAAATTATTTTTTAAAAACCCAATTTAAATCTATAAAGTTGATAACCATTTTATGAGGTCAGACACTTAATTTAATTAATTTTGTGCAGATGAGTTATAAAATTAATGTAACGCATAATAACTATGAATTCAATTAAATGTAATGTTTTGATATTCCATTCCTAAATTATCAATAACCATTCACCAATCCAACACCATGAAAACAATTAAACATGCTTACACATTAGACAAAGCGAAGACTGATTAGACCTAATCAAAATAAAGATTACAAAACACAGTATCTGTTGTCAAGTTAAAATGTCATATAAAAGATGAGAATCTTATGTATTCAGTCAAAATAAGGTATAATTTTAGTCACTGTGTTGTGTAATGAAATGGCTTCTTAACATTTCGAAATTTCAAAAGAGTTTAAGTGCTTAAATTTTTATAACTTCAATGAAATAAATTATGTATCAAGATAATATGCACTGCTAAAAATCAGCTAAAATTTTTACAATACAAAACTATTTCAATCGGAAGTTTCAATAAAACAAATATTGGAGCATAAGGATCAGTGCTCTAAATGAAATCAATATTGAATATTATTGAAATTAAATTAAGCATTAGACCGTTAGCAAAAGATATTTGAAAATCAGATAGGATACATGATATAAGCAGTTAATTTGTAATTAGTAATGAAACCAGCAGTTAACATACATTTGTCAGACATTTTGCAGAGCTATACTTTGAAATAATGGGATCTAAGACATTCTTCTTTTATACTTATCATATTTTGTGACTAAAAATTGGGTATCACTTTAGAATTGGAATTATAAAAGAAATTATTTAGAAGAATTTATTACATTAAAAAAGTATCTTTTTCCCGATTTGATTATGCTTTAACATGGCCTCCATTCTGACAATTTTACCACACAAGATATCAAATAATCAGCCATCTTTCACTTTGTTGTACAGATGTTGTTTATGCTTTTGTTTTTAAGGGATTGTTTTTTTAATGTCCATTTTATAGCAAATCTTACCATATTAAAACCCCTTAATACAAGAAATATAAATAAACAGAACTGTATACAAGTATGTAAAAACTAAATTTACATTAAACTTTCAGATGACATTCAAATATATATATATACCATTTGTATAAGGGTTATCATTTAATACACCTTAAAATTTGTTAATCTGAACAATAAAATCCACTTCGTGTTCCACTGACCTGATTTCCACCATATCGCCTTTCAATTACCTAAAATTAAACAGATGATACATATTATTAACAATATATAAACCTGTTCAATATTAAAATTTACATTATTATCAGATGATAATTATTATATGCTTATTGACAAATTGTTTAACTTTTTAATGTTTGGTTGATTTTATTTTATTTACAGTATTATGGTCAGACATAACAGTGCTCCTTAAATGTATTTTGAAAGATTTTGAAATAATACAGTACTAGTATCATAATGTATAAGTCAATATATAACCACAGCAAAAAATGATAAAACAATACTTGTGTTAATTAGGTTTGTTTTGCAGACATTTCATGAAAATGTCTACAACAGACTTTCAGTGACAAAGTGACAAACTTTAGTAATTAAAATATTGCATAAATTTTACCAAAGGAGGTTTAAAAAAATGATGTAGTTTACCTTATCAAAGAATTTAGTTAATTTCACAGCATTAGTTGAGCCTGGAGCAAGGTATTTCACCTGCATACAGTCCTTACAAAAATAAATATATATAAATTATAAACATGAATATACATGTATTTATTCCATATATAGTTTACAATAAATGGTGCTATAAAGACTGTATTATTACAAGCTATTGTTTTGACATATACCGTAACAATACCCTTAAATTTGATGTCACAAATATATATATCATATAAAATGCTTTGCTTCTTGTGAAATTCACGTCATTTCATTCAAGGAAGACAACTGCAAAGAGTGATTGTGACATCAAAATTCTACCTGGAGGTTTTTCACTTCAGGAAAACTGCCATCTTTTGCTGTTTTTGAAACATATTATAAAACTTGTTTGAGGGTGATATTGAAATTATGAAACTTGTTTGAGAAATGATATTTGTGTTATATGGTTATTATCTTCACTCAGAACTAAATTTATTTCCCAAACTCATTTCGTAATTGCTGTATGGATTCTCAAACTGAGTTAACAATCACTAAAAATGGTATGCAATGCATCAAAACAGCATAATAAATTAGATGACCATATTTTACGATGAGATCTTTAATAAGTCATCAGTTTATATTCAATATATTTCAGGTTTGTTAACAGTTCATGATTTATATTAGTTAATACCAATGGTATAACAACATAAGTATGTATTATCGTATGGGAATCCTCCTCTTTTTTTTTCCCCAACATACTTTAACTATGACCCTAAAACTAGCTGATAATGTTTTAAGAAATAACCTGGTAGTCAAGTTAAAGAATAATATACTAAAATTAACACTACAGCAATGGAACTACTTTATCTTATTTAGTACTTCTACAGTAAACTTACCAGTCTGACTTCATCTGCTCCACATTCCTCCGCTATACTTGATGCTCGGGATAGATTTTTCTCCCTCAAATTTTGTGCTTGATCTACTTTAGTGCCAATTAGTAAGATTGGGATCTGGTTTCCAGCAAATAATTCTAAGTCAAACTGGTCATATCTGATTTGTTAAAAATATAATAAGAAATGTGATTGTATTTCCACAATGTCACACAATTATTATACATTGGAAAGTTATTATTCAAATAGGTACTACCGGTAATATATACAAAACAAACAAACATAAAGCTTTAATAAGAATCAAATTCTAAAGGGACAAAAACAGAATACAGTGTTTTATTTCTAAATTTGACTTGATGTCCATAAAGAAATTAGGAATATTTGGTTTCACATCAAAAACTTTAAGCTCTAATTATGTTTATTGGAATAATAAAATATTAAAAGTACATATATTTTAGTCAAATTAATGCATCATTTTATATGTTTATATAATAAAAGATAAAATGTTGAGCAATTTTTACATCGAGATTGAAACATTTTAGAATTTACACTAACATAGGGAATTAACAGTCTTACAACATGATTGAAATAAAAACTGGAAAAATAGCTTCAGTTTGTTGTTGTACTTAAAAATATTCTGATTAAATTACAATATTTCCTAATATAATAAATACAACGGGAAAGTGTCTTCTCATCAATATCAGTTCATCTTACATAACCTAAAGAGTTCTTCCTAAAGATGAAACTTTTAGATAGTTGATTCCACATCTTGTTCCATGCAGAAATGGAAGAAATCTTTTTAAAATGTATAAGTTCTCTTACCCATTTGCCACTTGCGTTGTATCCTTATCCAAGACTTCTGCTAGCCATTTCCTTAGATTCTGGTGTGACTTCTTATTTGTCAAATCATGTACCAGAATAATTCCTGTAACAATGTAATGACATGGGATGTTTAATTCAAATGACAACATAAATATTGTCAAAAAACCTAGTAATCAACTAGTTCAAAAAGGCAGCAAAATAATAAGATTTCAATTTTAATAACAAGTATACTGCCAACTAATAAACAAAAGCACAACTTTCTACAATAAACATCATGATGCAACTCACCCTGGTTTAATACTCCTTTTGAGTGTTAATTATCTGTTACTAGTGTTAGTAAATCTGTTAATTTTTATTTTTGCTTTATATAAAAATATATATTTTTTTAAACATTTCATCCAAATGATGTAGGTAATATGGCCTCAACAAAAAAGAAAGAAAATTGTGCTTTGGGGCAACTAACAAAAGGGCTGATACTACTCTTTTTATTTAGTATTTCAATAATTATAGGGTGCCCTCTTCCCAATATTTTAAATTAGCAGATGATTTATTTAAAAACATTTAATTCTGACCCTACTGTTTTTTTAAAGTCTTAATCGAAATATTGCTAACATACAATCATTATACTGGTGATATTTTATTACTCCAATGGAACTGCCAAACTGGGAAATATCATAAGTCTTACCAAGAATTATAAAAACAAAAATATAACCTGTCATTTCAGTGGGTTGAAACATCTAGCATGGCACAAAGAAGTGTATTAAAGTTACTCACCAACTGGCTAGTGAATTTAAAAATCAAACTGGCCAACTCAAGATTGTTACTCGCCAGTGAACATATAGTATTAATATGCATATTCAAACATACAACAAAACAATTAAGAACTTTAAACACCAACCTGTGATGTTTTTACTTTATTTAAAATACTTTGAAGATGTCAAAATCTCACAACTATGATTCCCAAAAGGACTGCATTGGTTGAACTGATTCATCATGTTTTTGGGGGGTCAATATCATCATAGGAATGTCGTTTAGCCCTACTTACAGAAACTCCTTGAAAATTATCAGTTATATTTTTGTTTCCCACTAGACATAATAATTTTTAAAATTGACTTTTCATTTATCATATGGGTTACACTATTCTGACACGTGCGCTGATGGCTGTGTTTATCGAAACCATGACGAATTTTAATTATTTATTTTTGTTAGTGGTATGGTATTTTATCTACAAGACAGTAAAAATAAAAATTCTGGAGAGCATTTTATTTTACATGTTCCCGCCTTATAACATTCAGCTAAGGGTTTAGTGCAAACAAAGTCACCAAGGTTGGTCTAACCAGTAAGGCCCGTTTGAAATCAGAATATCTCTTTATATGTCACGAGACTTTCCGATTATGACCAATTTCATTGACTTGGCCGAGCAACTCCAAGTGTGATGTGGCAATTCCTCAGGCGACTTCGGTTTCAGCAAATACTGTCCGAAACAGTAAAATTTGTGTTTACAGTTTCTATCATTTGCTTTGTTGACTAAATGTTACATTAAAACAAAATTTGTTATAGTCACAGTTTGATGCTGATAAAATAATCTACTCGCCAAAAGGCAAGCGCTTTGCAAAATTAAATCATCATTGCTCATTTTCACTTGCATAGGCGAGTATTTCACTTGCAGTAATGTTCCATGTCTAGGACCAGTGTGCCGAATATGTTTGCCTAAAGCTCATGACAAATGAAAGTGATTTCACTCTGGACTTAAATTTAATAAAACAACGTAAGTAATTTTCATTAATATCCATTTAAGAAATACACTGTATTTACCATTGACTGAATTGTAGAAAATCGATCTGCTGCTTCTGTGGCTGGAAGACCCACCTATATCCCAAAGCTCAAGAAAGTAAGTTTTCTCAGTGGGAAGGGCAGCATGATATTCATGCAGCTAAAATAAATCACAGAAGTACTCTATGTATTAAGTAAATATATGCGAAAAATTAATAACAAACATTATCCAGGCATTATGGTACAAACTCAAATAAAAATATAATAACTATTAGAATGACTGTTACCAATCCTGTAGATTCTATGGTATGCTAATGTGAAAGATAATTAAAAACACAGAAATTCTAAATTAGTTTGAAATGGAATTCTAACTTCACCTAAGACCCAATAGCTAGTAGACACTTTGTAGAATAATTCTTAAGCATAAATTATGTTAAACCCAATCAGAAAATACAGAACCATTATGTACATTGTGTCCTTTGTAACTTGTAAGCTAGTCTACCCTAACATATGAAATGTTTCAAATATTTGGTTCAATCCCAATACCAAACATCAATATCGTTCTGGTGGCTTGAGAGACCCTCAACAACAAGTCAAAGTTTTGTATACTAATCACAACACTCACCTTTACCTCTACTGAACAGCCAATAGTCGCACCAGGAATACTTGATGGTTCATTATGACACACCAAGTGAACTAAAGATGTTTTTCCAACTCCTATAATGGACATTACATAAACATATTTAGACAAACAAAAAGAGTTTAAGGTGTTATCCCAATTAAAGAGCATCATATCGACTCGCTACATTTTGCAGGATTAAAAAAACAAATCCATTACAAAAAATGCACATGTCTGCACCCTCATTTACTGTAAGATTAGTGTTACCGTTTTCAAAAACAAAAGAACACAATAGATCTATTAGATAGCGACCTACAAGTTTATTTACAGAAAATGCCATGTGCTATCTGATTCACTCGATCGTCTCAGACTTTGCGGATGACTGACTCAGTCAAAGTAAGACTAAAAACTGATAACCTAAAGTAAAATAATCAATACCTTCAATGTAATTGGTAACAATGGATAAATTAATTACGTATAATAATTGTATTTTTAACGATAAAAGAACAGAAAAGTTTGGACCGGAAGAAAAAAATCTCTGTAGGGAAGCCATTTGGCGTTCTTCAACATATTACGACATCCTACCAGAAAAAAAAACCTTGCACTGCCTTTTTTGGCAGGTTACGCTAGCAAGTTATTTGACGTGTTCCAGGCTAATAATAGTCAGGCTCCGAAATGAGTATGTCGAGCGCATTTTGTGACTGTTTTTTCGTTCTGGCTTTTTTTTATTCAATTTTTTTATGTTGAAATTTCACGGAAAGTGATTATTTGGTAGCCCAACTGGAAAAACCACTAGCCACGGGCGTCGGTATTCTAGAAACCATGCTAAACTTTTAATGTTACTGTGGGAAATTCAGTTACATATACATTAATGGAAAGATAGGTTGACATATAACATTTACTGTTCAAATTACTATTTTAAAAATTGCTTTATTTATCAATTTATTGCTTGCTTATATAGAGGCACTGATTATCCGCGATAACAGAAATGCGGACAGAATCATGGAAAACCCTATCTGAAACGGAATTCCCTATTTTCTCCGAAAACATTATTACTTGTCTCCAAATAGCGCAGTTTATTAATTAACCAGATTCTCTAGTCAGTTTGACCAAAAAAATGGTTGATACTTGACTAATCTGATATATGGATGTGTTACGCCAAATTAGTTTGGCGAACAGACGATCACCAGTTGTTTGCTTTGTATACTTACTTCCAGAAGTTCCATCAATTTACGCAAGTTAAATTCTCAATTACACAAGTTAAAGATTTATTACATATTTTGGGTCAATTTATTTATAATAATGAAAATTGTTTTTCACGTTTGGTAAATCAATGATATAATTAAAGTCTAATTATATTCGGAGATTTTTGCAAAAAAACAAGAATTACCAAACTCGATGAACCGTAATTGCGAATTAAACAAGTTTCAATTCACGTTTTGTTTTAGTTATTCTTTTGGATGGGTTGCATGTGCATGTGTTTAATGGAAATATTTCAATGGAACACAAAATGAACTTTTAAAATTTACTGAAACAACTGAATTTCTTAAATGGAAAGTCAGTGCCTCTACTTAAAATAAATGCCCATCATAACTGGTATATGGTTAACATTGTAGGGAAATATTTTAAAAATTAATATTAATAACTTTCATTTAATTATTATTTTTTATTATTTCCCCCCATTTCTACCGTCGATTGCAGACGATGCAAGGGAGACAACTGACAACTGATGATACGTGTTCCATTACAAATTTTGTGTTATACTAAAAATGACTAATGTTTACACTGACGTATCTCCGGCAATAACACAGCTAATAATAATGACACAAAATAATAATTATTATATGCTATTAGCACTCTTCGACACTATTTCTAACCAGAATCGCCAACAACAACAATCTTCACTTTGTCAAAAGCGGCCATTAAATTGACGACTGATACCAAATCGAAAGAAACGCATCAAAAGTACCAATTAAGAGGTGGTCTCACACAACAGTTTAATACTTCAATAATATCAAAACGTAATCCACGGAATATTCTTTTGAAGAATCATGTCAGTAATAGTTATGTTAACAGTTTACCAAATGTCTTGTTTTAAAAAGCTATCCAGTTGCTAATTGAGTTAAATGCTAAATAAGATGGGTTAATAAAGGACAACTGATAGAAAAAGTAAAGTTGTTTTATTTAACGACGCCTCATCGGCTATTGGACGTCATTCTTATGGTCATTCTGACATATTTATTTAGATGAAACCCGCCACATAGGCTACTCTTTCCCATAAGCAGCATATTTTATATGTACAGCCCCACAGACAGGACTGCACATACCATGGCCTTTGATTAGCCAGTGGTGGACCTCTGGTTGGAACGGAAAATAGCCCAAGCTGTAAATGGGTCCATTGAGAAGGATCGATCCGACGACCAACCGGTTCACAGGCTACATCCCGTTCCCACAATGATAGAAAATTCAGACTAATCACTGTAACAAGTAAATAAAATTACTTTGAAATTGTTACCGTTATCATATTTATATAACCGTTTCAAATAACATATGTCTGTAAAAGTTAGATGTAAAATGATTCTTCGATTTTCTTTTAAAACGGACACATTTAAAATTGACATAGTTAATCTAATTTAATTGGCAGGAAAGAACAATTTATAAATTATTAACTTAATCGTTAATTAATAATACTAAAGAGTTATTGATCATAAATAATTAACTCGCTCTCTAGCTCAATAACAATAATTAGGCCTACGGAGATTCCACAGGCGAGATGTTGAAAGTCCGCGTTTTATATTGAAATTACTCCCGTTTGGTCATTCCGGTTTGCTTTTACTTTCGCGCCATTGCGTAAAGTTGACAGTTAGGCTATGTGGTGTCCTTATATTTTTATGACATTTGAAAATTGTAGGATTAGTGTATGGGGTTGAAATTCAACGGATCTGTTTAAACTGTTTTTCTTCTTCGCACAGCTGTAAGCATTGCATTTTACTGACTAAATGAAATCTCACATTTTCATGATTTTGCTGGCCTAACCAGCCTAAAATTAGGGCCAGTGGGCCAATCAAATTTAGTGTGGTCCATGTGCTTAAAAATACAAAATACATTAATATATGAGAACTGTCATGTCTTTTACATTGAATTTTGAAATTCCTCACTTGGAATGATTTTCAGACAAGCAGTGGATTGTAAAGGTGGTTTAGGTTTATGTCAAAGTTTAGATTAGGGTTAGGATATGTTTTTTTAATGTTTGTTTAATATATCAGAAATCTTGTTTAGAGTATAGCCATATAAGGGCAGAGACACATTCAATAATTTCGAAAAAATGGTCAAAATACAGTGTTAACAAATTTAATATTGAAGGGATTGGGGGATGTCAGAAGTATGTTAAGAGCTAATTATATATTATGAAATGTAGTGTAACAATATGAAGTTTGGCATTACAAACTAATTATAATGCAGCCCTCAAAGTTCATGACGGCAATCAGCAGTACTGTCACAAATAGCTGTTACAAAATTGATCTGCGACGGCCTTTTTATCATTATCATCTATTAACTTTGTTATTATTTTTTCCATTATTATTTAATCCATTTTTTTAATCATTTTCACGAGTGTGCAAAAAGTACTCTTTTTCCGGCGCCCCCTCACCCCCCACCAATCCCCTGCAAAAGTGTACAAACTGAAAAGGAAAATAGTATTATCGTCATTTTTAAAATTATTTTGAAAAGCATACACATCCTTTCCAAAGTACGTTTTGTGTGCTCGTTAAAGTGATGAGAAAAATGGATGTTCCCGAAATATTAGTGGTTTTCACAATTCTAACAATGTTAGGATTATATTTAACCACCTCCCCACCCCCACTCCTATTAACATAAAAACATCAATTTTCTTTAGACTGATGTTTCACCTGATAAACATGGCTCTTACTCTCTCCCACCCAGGGCTAGCTCTGGTACAACAGTAACATTCACCAAATTATCTATAAAAATGTCAAAAATTGAAAAGTCTTCTTTTTTCTGCACTTAAATGGCTATTATCAAAAGAAATTATTTTGCCAGATTACATTAAAATTCGCCAATTTTTTTTTAATTTTACGATTGGCGAATTTGGCGAGTGGCAGAGCTAGCCCTGTGGCATCATTCCAAACATTATAAGTTTGGATCACAAAACACACCAATATTTATGGACCATCCCTAAAGTATTTCTATACATCTTTTAAACAAATTTTATTATTTAGCCTTTGTAATCATGTATCGAGAAATCCAATTTCCTTTAGTACAAGTTATAGCATGTTTTGTGAATATTTTACATTGTTAAACTGAACAATATATACACATAGAAAGTAGTACCTGCATTGAACTTAGAAACATGCCCATGCTTGATCTGTTTACTAACTGGATGAATGGAGACAAGTTATGGCACGGATTAGTGAAAATATAATGCTATTACAGCTATCTCTGAGAAATAAAAATGGTTAAGTAGGTCAGTTAGATTCTTTGTCAGTGTCATTAATGTCTGGGCTAGATTGACTGTCAATTACTGGGCTGTACAGTAGCTGACAGTTTGTGGGTCAGAGCTGCCACTGTGCCAGTTCAACTTCAAGAGGTGACAGTTTTGGTGAGTTAGGCCTGTAAAGTGTAATGCTTTACTATAACAACACTAATTTACAACTGATCTTAATGGTGTGTTTTAAGAGGATTCATCTGTCTTGCTGAATTGGTGGACATTGCAAGTCTAATTAACAGGATTTAATTACTATGCTAATGAACTCTAAAACTATGTGATCAGTTAAAGAGTTCAGAATTTCTCTTTTGTAAGTATGTAAGTAAGTTAGTAACCCTGTTGTTATTTTTGTGAAGTTATGTTGGAATTTTTAAAAACCTTTTTTTTTCTGTTTTAATTACATGTATGTTTATAATTTACTTTTTTTTCTTTTTTTAAATTTCTTTTAGCACTTTAAACAAATTTATTTGTTCTGTTATTAACAAAAAATATATTTTTTTACTTGTTTATTTTTATGGTTTGAAATTTGTTTAAACATTTTCATTATCTAAATTTTTTTTTAAATTAATTTATTTTTACTTAAAAGTTTATATTTTAGTTTTATGGTTTGAAATTTAAAAAAAAATCATTTTCATTAGAATAATCATTTTTTTAAAAGTTAATTTATTTTTACTTTAAGTTTGCATATATATTTTTTTAAATATGTTAATGTTTGTTTCTTACATGTATGTGTAGCTGAAAGATACTGTTAAATTGTTTTGGTTGATTTATGTTATTTTTTATTTGTTTTAAAATGGTGCATCGTTTTCAGCATTACTTTAATTTTCTAGTTAGAAACTAAACAACACAAATTGTTTGCATTCACTAGCAAAGGTATTAGTTTCTCCATGACAAGTAAACAATGGAATGTAAATAAAAAAGGGATTTCATAGTTAGCATCTTGCTAATTGAAGTGTGTTTTCACAAAACAAGTCCATAAGATATCTGAGAAAATCAGTGTTTTTCTATTTTTAATGTATAACATAAGACCCTAAGGCCCAGTTTCTCGTTGACGTTTCAGCCATGATCTACAGTTCAACCCATTCTTTTAACACATGTAGACACCAGTTTAAACTAAGAATCGAGGTTGAACTGTTAATGAGAAATCGGCCCTAAGTGACCAAACCAAGTAAACTGTTTGTATAACAGTGTTTTACAAGGGTTATTACAGGCCATAGGATTTCAAATTTCATTGGAAACACTTTTTCGGTTCTGTATTTTTGGATCATTGAAACTCATTGGAAACTTTTTTTTTGATGTTCCAAAATAACTCAGCAGGATACAAAAATCATGGGAAACGAAATTTCGATTCCCTGGTTTTGTCAACACGCTGCCGGTAACAATCGTTACCATGAAATCCTATGACCTGCTATTTAAGCATGTTCAAATGTGTACCAGTATATCAAACATGCAATTTATATGGTTGTCTCCATTTATCCAAATTATGGACTTAGCAAGTTTTGTAAAAACATTCTTCCATTGAAAACTTCATGCCTTTATCCTAACTTACTAGTACATGTAGGTTATGAGATTATTATTTGTGGTACCATTGCTTTTTTTTATTAAAAGTAATTAATAAGGTATTGATTTTCTTAACGAGCTATTAATAATCAATAAAAGTACATGTAGATTTGTGTTGACTGGTGCGAATGTGAGAGTGATTCTGTTTAGTGATAGACATACAGAGTACACCTAATAGGTTGGTTGTTACTTGTATTTTATTTTCATGCC